>LKNJ01001095.1:0-107831 GCA_002120245.1 Maccullochella peelii | reverse complement strand
TAGTCTAATTATTGATCAGTCTCAGGTGTTAGACTTGTTGTTATTGGGGCTTGGTACCCAAAACCTCACGTGGAGAAGATAATATCTCCCCTTGCCCTGTTGTCCTGGCTCCCCCTTGCTGTAGCATTTGTGTTGTACCTTTTTAATCTCTAGTTGTGATGGCAGCCGTGGCCGGGCATCAAACCCCTGATCTCCTGTACCAAAGTCAGCAGTCTTACGGCTATGCTACACCTGCCAACAGAGGTACACTTAAACCAGTGGCAAGCATTTTCAACGTTTATACATTACGTTACAAACTCTAGTCAAACCTTAAAGTGTTTCACATCTGTCTTACATTATTATATGTATTCAACTTTTCAGTCCCGTTCAAACTAATTAGACCATTTCCACTTTTCCAAATCACATCTAGTCATTCATACTTTCAGCTAGATTCATTCATTCATACATTTATATTCCACATCATTCATACATCTTCAGGATTATTCAACATTTCAAGCCAGCTATCAAGTTTGGCGTGAGCTTTTCAACAAATATTAAAATATTCCACTTCATTCATACATTTTCAGTATTCTTCAACATTTCAAGCCAGCAATCCAGTATAGCGTCAGCCTTTCAACAGCCAGCATTCACACTGCAGTTTCTTCAGAAATTGCCTTTTCTAGTTTTAATTTGTTTTTCATTTATGTGAAATCTTGAGCACATTTGGATATAAAAATTACTAGCTTTGTAAATTACCAAAAAATAAATATATATTTTAATCTCACCATTTGACAGTACCACTGCCTCCGCGGCCCACTAGATGGCACTCTGAGGCCCACCATTGGGCCCCGGCCCACTGGTTGAGAATGGCAAAATGACAAAATATCTAAGATGTTATTTGCGCAAATGGCCTTCCATAAAATATTGTTAACACGACGAAACTCTACGTGCTAACATGCATTTTAATGTAGTCTAAACATGAAATCGAAGACTTTATTTGTGCAAATGACCTTCCATACGGTAGAGTTTGTGGGTTGTATCCAGGACTTTAGAAATAGTGATCATAAGTTACAGGTCCCCCAATGCCAATCCCTCCCCCTTGCAAAATCTGACCAATCATAAGGAAAGTAATTATTTGGATTGTTCATTGATGGCTTAATTGAGATAACGGTCCCCTCCTGTTTTTAAAGAAAGTGGGTCTCTCACTTACAAACTGATACCAAATGTGGTCATTCCAGCAAGAAGAAGACATAATGACTAAGTATGGTAACACTGTTCATTAATTTGTACTTTAACACACACACAAAGAAATCTGAGAGTGTAAAGGGTATTTATTGATAATTAAGGCACAACAGTACATCAGCAACACACAGCTGATATTTTAACACAAGGAACAGTGAAGACTTATTCATGGCTTGTCAGTGCGGGGCAGTAGTGTAGTCGAGGGCATAGTCTGGAGTTCATCTTTTTTCTTCTTCTTGGTAACAGAGTGCAGTTGGTGAGGCTAGGCACGGTCATACAGGATATGTTGTTGAATTCCATTAATGTATTAGAATAAATTCATGCATAGATGAATTAGAAAATATTCCTAATGGATAATTAAAAAAAGCTGTTAAGTATGCTGGCTAATATCACCATATGCACCTGATCAAATTTGACTTCCTTCACAGGAATATGAGCTTATTAACAAAATGTGTTTACATATGCCTTCTCTTACAGAAAGTATTCAAGTATTGCAATTAACATTTGACTATTCATTAATACACTCTGTTATTTATTGGTTATGTCACCACACAATACACAGCTGGTCAGCAGTACCTCAAAGTGAACCTCTGCACCCCAGGCCCGAGCAGCACTGCTCATCAAATAGAGAAGCATATGAGTGATGAACTCATGCAAACAGCCTGGTTCCACAACAGATTAACAATCAGACTCATTCTCGTTTCAAACCTCTTTGGCGACAAGACGCACATGCAGTCCGACTATCACACAGACACAAAATATATAACCTTATATAACTCCATACGCTAGCTTGATGTATCTATATGCAGAAAATTGCATATCAAGGACACAACAAGGATTTTTGTCACGTTTCCCAGAAATCGTCATCATAAAGACCCTGCTACAGCTTTTGTGCACAAGAATAAAAGGCCACTTCAGTTTAATTTAATGCATCCTGGTATGTTTTGCTACATGTACAGTGCAATCAATTAAAAACACTCTTTCCCTGCATACTTCTGACCTCCCTTATCATTATGAGTCAGATGTGATCGTTAATTTTAAATTGAACACTGTCTTGTTAAAAATCACACATCCTGCATTTCCATGTTTGTGAGAGGCAGAACTAAATCCCCACATCTCATTTCTGTTATTCTGATTGCTCCAGTTATAAGAGGACGCATTATATGTAACAAGTGAGTTTTGTCTTACATATACTTTTTCATTCACCCTAATCCTCTTTTCCCTATTTTAGAGAATAGTTTATTTCAAGTCAAGTCTTTCATTCCCTTCTACAATCTGACCACTCAGTGGCAGTTTTGACATTTAGAGTGGCATTTCTGATTGTTGACGTTGCAGCGACATCCTCCACTTGTGTCTCCAGGACCCTTGGAAAGGATCAGAATGAGAGTTATCAAACATTTGAGTTACCTTTTATTTAACCACCATGATTAGGATGTATGCCTTCATTAGGGCCCTAATTTTATGGCATGTTGGAGAGAGAATAATCCAATTTTTGCTGGGGAAAAAAAAGGTTGAGTTGCACCTTTTCTGTATGGATATTTGTTCTTTTGAGAGTCTGTCTAACCAATGTTTATGAATCATACTTCCATTCCACAGATGTAGCACATCAACAGAATGTGGTTCCTAAATCATAGCTTACAAATCCTGAGGGTGTAGGAGATCTTGTAGGTACATTAAGCAAGACATATGCCATGAGGAAAGGAAGGAAGGATTTCTTACCAAAGGCCCCCAGCGGGGTCCTCTGGTTACCCAGCAGATCTCAGTGTGACAGACAGTGCAGCGCAGCCAATCACATCCATCCCTCTTCTGCACAATGATGCCACACTGGGGACAGTGCATTGCCTCCCCTGACTGCACAAGAGTCTGTTTGTGAGACAGAAAATGAGAACAAAAGTTCAAGAGGAAGCGAAGAGAACAGATGAGATGAGAGGATGTTTCTATTCTATCTGTAAGCCTGTGGAGCACAAAGCCATCTATCTCTGCACTTAGACATGGACTGGCTACCACTGACAAGTCCTTCTGATGCTGTGCATGTGATAGCAGTTCCAAAAACAGTGATAGAGAGTTTAGAACTGCATACACACATACACAAGTGCCTATTACAGCTCACCTTGAGTAGATGTGTTGTCCTCCTGGCAGCAGAGTCATTTATAGCGCGGGCTGCAAGATCATCCTGGTATTGCTTACAGTTCATTCCCTCATGGATAGACTGAGGAGAAGAGAAAAACAGGAACAGGGACAATTTTCGTCTTTGATGCATAAAGATAGAAACATTTCTGTCTTCAAACAGTAGTTAGCCTGAGGAGACCAGACCAATTAAACATGTGACTACTCTCAAATGTGTAGTGTCACTTGCTTCTTTCAAAGGACTCATTATTATTAATTAGCTCTGATTAATTGATTAGGGCATGGTACAATCTTTACCCCGAGTACAGCAAGACAATTTCCTAGAAACTATGGGAGCAAATGATTAGATACTGTATTATTTGTGTGTATATACTGTATATATTTCCTACCTTGCAAATCAGGCAGTTGTGTTTCCTGCAGACGGGGCAGTGGAAGACATTGACTGTGTCCTCGTACACACACCAGCCCAGGCAGTCTGGAGTGGCACAGTGGTAGCTGCCCTCACATCGGGACTCTGCCACTGACAGACCTCTTTGCAGCCAGCGCTCATACTCCTCTGCTGACACCAACTGTAAAGGAAGGAGAGAGGGAAATAAATTGTGGAGGACTAGTTAACCCTAATAACACTACTAACAGGTTATAATCTGGGTTGCAAGGAAAACAAACGCAGGTGAACACTGTCCAGCAGCTTCATTAGCAGTCGTTTCGAAGCCCATGTTCTACTTTTCATCGACACATCTTGCGCTTCAAACAGAGGCTACATTGGCTGTCTTCAGCAGCCCTGGTTGGATCACAGTTTATTGTTTTGTAACATTTAGCAGCTGGAGAGGTTGGCTAACTGTTGCTTCTTGTTAGCTGAAGCAGCAGAAGGCTGTCCACGGGGAGAGAAACCAAAGTCTGGGCTGAAAACAAGTAGTAGAGCAGTAGCTCCAGCTTTTAGGATGGTACTGACAGAGTTTAAAGGAGCTTTTCTTGCTAAATTAAAACATGATGTACAGTAAGATTTATTTACATATCCTGATGCTTTAGGAGGCTAATACTACCTGACAATACACCAGTTAGAAAGGTACTGTATCTTAGCCTGGTGTATCAGAGCAAACACTGTATTTCTTGGTGGAACTCACAGCTCTGATCTCCCTCTCCTGCAGGGAGCAGGTGCAGGAATATGTATCATCTCTGTAGGGACAGGACACCTCGGGCTCCTCACTCAGCATGATGACTGAACGTAAGCACTCCCTGGGCAGGCATACACACAAACATGCACAGACAGATCTGAATTATGAGAAACATCCAGGATATTCCAGTCAGCAGAACTGGAAGCAGTGAAGCCCCTGCTTCTTTCTTAAAACCCTTTTCCCTTCTTCTCCCTCCCTGGACATGACACCACCTTCCCACCCGTTATGATACATCTTTACCCTTTCTATTGTTTTGTTTTTTTATATTCCCCTCCACTTCCGGAACCTTACCTGCAGAAGCAGTGGAGACATTCCCTCAGCAGGACCCCCTCTCCAGGCTGCAGATCCATGTAGCAGATCCTACAGTCCACAGGCTCTGGGTTAGGAAGCAGGTCCTGGCTGTCCATCATCACCAGCCGGGCAAAATTCTCCCTGCGCTCCTCTTCCCTTGCCTGGCACAAGGGGTGGTGTTGTTGGGCGGGTTAACAGTATATTCCATAAACTATCTCCTTTCAGTTTTTGTTATAGGGGCACAAGGATTAGTAATTAATAAAACTGAAGTATTGTAAGGTAAATTTAAAAGATTTCACCTTCACACAGTCACACATACAGGCATGCATACACATGCAGACACACACATTGTGTATAAACATTTTATTTGTATCTGTTTCACAAAGTATATACAATTAACAGTGCAAAATTAACAATTAGGGTAATACATTCAATTTAGTTCATTAAAAAGCCACTTGATGATGAAAGTCAACAGTGATCATGATAATCCAGCTGGATGGTCTGTTTTCCATAACCTTCTCACTAGAGCTTGACCAATATATATTGCCAGGGGCCTGCACCACAAAAAGAGATTAGTGGGTTTGCCAGCTATCTTTGGGCTTCACTCAGGTTTTCCGCTGTCATGAAGCTGGCTCACTTTTACCCGGGGTGGATCACCTACGCTGCAGGTTAACGTCAGAGGATTAGATCAACAGCTATTTTTATAGGTCAGTCGAATGGTTTTGCTGTTCCAGGCTTTCCATGTGTCCACTCCGGTTTTAAAACAGAGCCTCTAACAAACAGAGGCATTGTTTACCACACTGAGTAACTACATAATTAGAGCTGCTTTTTAATTGCGCAAAGATTATTTTATTCCCGACAGGATTCCTGACATAAGTTGAACTTGCTTCGTGATACAGGCTCCAGGGCCAAAAATGTTCATTATGTGTTTATGTGACAAAAAAAATCTGTCTTTGTCAGATGTTTTTAAACTCTCAAATGTCAGTATTGGCATCTGAAGTCCAGTCTCGGTCAGGTTCTACTTTTCACCATAACAGAGGCACATTTTCATAAAATGTGAAATCAACTGCTCTCATACAGTTCCTCTACTGTAGGATCTCATGAAGACGCAAAACACTGGAGCTAGAGATGCACCTATGCCACCACCTGTATTGCTTATTTGGCCAATACTATGCTGCAATAAGGCTTAAAGACATTCTAGAAATAACAGAACCATATGCTTTCAATTCCAGCATATAGACGTGCACATAGACATAGACACTGTGCATGGTGATTTCTTATTTGGTCTATAGTAAAGTGAGTGTCCGATGAGCGCAACGAAAATGATGCTACAAGTTGTGACTGTCTGTGAACGAGACATAAATAAACAGTGTATGTATGCCTGTGCCTGTGTGTGTTCAGTAGTCCTGGTCCAGGTTATACAGGAGTGAGTTGTTTTGAGCCCCAGCACTCCTCAGCACCTCTCTTCTCCCTTTCTCCTTCAAAAAAACAGAGACAGAAGAGAAGAGAGTCAGCCTGAGAGAGCCTGCAAATTTGAATTCAAATGTCAACTTTGAATCAGTGTCATCCCTCCCTATCCTTAAGTATTTTGTCCAATTTGGAGCCCCATGTTGCAGCTTTTTTAAACAAAATCTAATTTGACCCAGGCTTGTTGTTGAGCCCTTCTATGTCACCAAATGGTACGCCAAAATAAGTTTTTACTTTAAGTATATATGGGTGAAAGACATACATACAGGTGTATGATTGTATATGAAAGACTGTGGGTGCATGGTATGCTCGGTGGTAGAGGTACGAGTGTGTTCTTATACCTTGTGGTACTGTCTGATAGCCTCCTTCTCCTGCTGGATCCGTCTGAGCTCCAGGGCATCAGGTTGGTATCCCCCCGGGATGACGTAGCTCTCTGGGCGGTTTGTACTGCAGATCTCACAGCCTGGCCGTGTTGGTTTGTTAATGTAAGTGCAAGAAGGGCACGACCAACCCTAAGGCACAGAGTAGTGCTTTTATTCTTTGTTTAGTTGTCTTGTTGAACTTTGTCAATCATCTTTTCAGTGTTATGTTTTAACGTGTGAGAAACAGCACAACATGCAACTTATGTCACTTGAAACATACTCTAATTAAACAAACTGCTGTCTAGTACCTGTGTGGAGGCTGTGTTGGGGCTCAATGCTTCATTGAGTTGAGGCATCTCTAGGTTGATGAGATCTCTGATCTCGCTGATGTTTCCTCTCTCTGACCCACCTGAAATATTTAAGGAGAAAAAAAAAGTACATTATGAGCAACCAGTAAACACCCGCAAGTGAATATGTGTACCCATTAAGCTTATGTGTGAATGGCTCTGTGTCTCTACGTATGTAACCTTTGAAATATGTACTGTATGTAAGTGCAAATCCTCTTACACTAAAACAATTCTTTTTCAGAGGTTCACATGTTAATGCCCTCACTCACCAGTATTGCTGCTGGTATGGAGTCTTGGAGGCAGGGTGGTGTAATGCCCCCCCTCCAGACACGAGGGGCCATTTGCAGAGGTAGCAGAGAGGGGGGGAGTGGGGAGAGACAGAGATGGAGGACTGAGGAGGAGGGCACTCTCCTGGTCCTGCTGGAGGACTTGGAGGGTCAAGCGAGCATGACGGGCTGACAGGAGGTACAAGAAGGCCGTGTCACCGTCCTGATGAATCCCATATGAGGCCAGAGAGCGCTGGTCACTGCATAGACACTGGCCAATCACCCAGCGCTGCACTCGAGGGTGAAAGCCATACTCAAGAAACATCTAAGGTGGTAGAAAACCAAAGAAAGAAAGAGGAGATAGAAATGCGAACCTTTTAAATAGACTGATAGTGATTCTTTAGGCCCTTTAAGGCAAATGTGATTTGTGATTTTGGGCTATATAAATGAAATTGACTGACTTGATTCTTTCTTGAAGAAGAGAAGCATTCTTCAGACTAACCTGCTGCTTTAGTGCTGCGGTCGTCATATGTGGGAAAACTTTCACAGTGACACAACAGGACGAAGACGAATCCTCAACTACAACAGCCAAGCTGTAAGATAAAATGAAACACAATCATCGTAATCTACTTCACATTTTAAAATGAAACAATTATTGAACAATCATGTTTTTGAAATGTTAAAATCATAACTAATAATGATGATCCCCCTACTTGATTTCTGTGTCTTCATAGTCTCTGGCAGAGGGCTGAATCTTGAGCGCGGCATGTTGTCGGGCGAGCATGGCAGCAAAGACAGAAGCAGACTGCATGTCACCTGCTTCTATGGCTTGGGTCAGCTCTATGCAGGTTTCCTCTACAGATGGTGGATAGACAGACAGACAGACAGACACACACACACACACACACACACACACACAAGGAAACACAGACAAGCCCACTTGGGTGAACATAGGGGCAAGTGTGTGTAGAGGATGTTGCCATACCTCCAAACAGCCACTAGGGGGCTAACAATGATTCAATGAATTAATGAATTAATTAAATGAGAGTATGAATGAATGAATTAGTTCACATCTAAAAATAATAAATAAAGATCAGATAATAATTTATGTCAGCAGGAACATGTTCAGTGAACACACCTGTTTGTTGCAAGGCCAAGGTGTTCTGAAGAACAAGGCCATCCAGGGGGCGATGTGGACCAGGATCTTGAGGGGCGACTGCCAATGAGAAACGTTGAAAATCAGAAAATATACGCTCTGTCTGTAGCTGTAGACTGAAACCTTTAACTCTTCGACTACATTTAATATTGTTGCATCTTGTCGTAAATAGAGATACTTCTTCATAGAACAGACAGCAACATAGTAAACAACAAAGTTCCTTCTGATCTCTTGTGTTGTTTTCATCTGAATGACAAAGTGAGCACTGTCTCTGATCATTTATCTAATACATTATTATGCTGCGCCGTCACTTCCAACACCACACACTTGTTGGTTTGTATGCAAGGCAAGAGAGTACAGAAAAACAACCTCTTGTATAGAAAATGAGGTCCCGATGTATAACTTCCAGCAGCCCAGACAAATCTTTCTTCTATTTCTTCCTGATGTATCCCAAAATGCTCCCAGACCAGCATGTGCTTTATGTGTGTCCCTAGGTCTATTCCTAAGGTCTCGTCTCAGCTGCTTGAGCCCAGTGTACAGTACCTCCAAAGGGGACGTTCTTATGTCAGCATTTACAACTACACTATGTAAGTTAGTTGAAAAATACGGGCCTGAGTTTGTGTTACAAGAGTTGTGCAATTTTGTATAAATATTATTATGTCAGCCCAAAGTGGTTACAAAAGCTGGTCTATTACCATATTTTTTCATTCCACAATTACATATACTTTTATCTGTCTTTTCCCTTTATTTGTTGTTCACACACATGTGAGTGGGTACACAAGGGCATATTATGTAAGTAAGCAGCACAGACCAATTTACTGAAATTCCCTCTGAAGTCAAAATATGAAGCCTGGTTACAGTGGTTGCTGGTAGTGATGTTAACAAGCATCGAGCAGCGCAATGAAAAGCTCTTTTGTTCAAATAAATATATAACCAGTTTGATATGTCAAGCTCAGTTCACACAAAGTTCACTACAGAGCAAATTAATTCCAATAATTGAGAATACACAACAAGGATTTCTTAAAACATACTGTAGGTTGTAAAAGGCTCATAACACCCTAGTTACAAGGTATGAAGTATCTACCTTTTCCCCCACCTTTTTGCTGTGGATCAACAGTGAGTATTTGGCAAGAAGGATGACTGACCTCTGTGCGCTTCTCTCAATGAAGACATCACCACAGTAGCCCACTCCTGGGCCTCCTGCTCACAGCGGAAGTTGAAGCTGATGCGGTCATGCGGAGGGGCCGCCAAACTCAGCTCATGGCACTTTGTTGACTTCACCTCATAGTTTACTGTCCCCAAATCAAACTCAGCTATGGTCTGGAAAAAGAGGAAGCGAGAGCATGAATGAGAGGTGATGAGGTTGGAAGAAACAGGGAACGTAAATGAATCATAGATTATGTTACGTCAAAATGGCAACCATGTGCGTGCATGGTGTGCATTTGGTTTGGTAAAAACACAATTTTTACATTCCATTATACTGTAACTAACTTAAATATAGGCACACTGTTACAGTATCTAACTAAGAAAATGTCAAACAATAAAACAAATATAAATTGTCCTGTAAATGTAAAAACTATAAAGTTAAAACAAAAATGCAATTAATGAAAAACAATTAAGACTTTGCCATGATTAACTTCAGGAATGTACTGTGTGTGCAGACTGTGTAGCTTGGTGTAACTAATACACTGGGAATACGTAGCTGTAATAAGTGACGAAAATAAAGGCTCTGAATGTAACTTTCCCATGTAACTGTCAGACTTGACCAATACTCAAAGATCTGTTGATTTCAGGCTTGACAGTTCATTGTGTGATACTTTATTTGCATTTTCTACTAAGATCAGGATTCAGCTACACATCAGCACCCTTGGTGGCCTGAACCCTTGTCCTCTCGACCGGTGATTTCTAACCTTAAGGTCAGGAGCCCTCCAGGGAGTCATAAGCTAAATCTGAGGGATCCCTAGATGATTAATAGGGTTTTACCTCTTCATGCCTGTAAAAAATATTTAAATATACATTCATTTACAACCTGTAAGGAGAGGTCATGTGTAGACATTGTTTCGTATTACAGGGTCCCAATCAATGCTGAATTACCAACTGGGCAAAGTGGACAAAGTGGCCTGTCTTGTAGAGGGAGATTGAATACCTTTATTGTTTCAGATGATATTCTGTTTACATGTTGCATATTCCTAAATAAACATGTGCTGAAACAAATGACCACAAACTAAACTGACACACAGCAAACCTTTACAGGTTAAAGCAGATATGGATGAAAATATAATAAATGGGTAGTCTGCTTTGTTGTCAGGTCCTGGTGGGTATTTTAAGGCAGGTAACAGGTTACAAAAATAATACACAGAAAGTGAGATTATTTTTGCCCCATGGCCTGGGTTAATCTGGCCCTGGTAACAAGCCAGTAAATTTGGAAACCACTGCTCTAGGTGGTCCCCATTAAAATTAAGTTTTATTTCACCATATTTCCACACACCAATGAGTATGGAGTCACATCTAGCATAAAAGTCTTCGTCTGGACATAAATTATGTTCATGTGTTCCCCACTCAAAACACACATCACAACAAGCCCAACACTACTGCTGCCTTGCTGCTGTGAACTCACCACACTCCGGCCAGTCCCGCTGCTGTCCTGGAGCGACAGCCGGAATTCCCCGGATTTCCCAGGGTCCATGCTGAGCTGCAGGCGGAGTGACTCATCACCTGCTCCCGGAAGACACAGCGGCCGAATACCAGAATGGCACACCGACACCCGAACCGACATGAGGACGGTTTGACAGCCAAGTTGTGAGTGCGAGGAGGCCCCATAGTGACTGGGGAGGGCGGCGGACTGGTCCGCTGTGTAGCCAGGGGTGTGAGTCCAACCGCCTGAACTCAGCGACATCCTGCCAACAGACTCATGTAGAAAACGAACACAAACACACGGTGTCCCGGGTTGTTTGCCTCCTGTCCCACGCTGTTACCTGCCCTTGGTTTGAGTATCTTTCACGATATTTCTCACATCACAGTTGATATTTAACAGCCACACTGACAACAGGAAGCAAGTACGTAGAGTCTGACAACTGTTTGGAGCGACTTCCAAAAAGTGCAGTCAAAGAAGGTTTCACTTCTCTCTTCTTCCGTTTTCGCTATAGCGTTGTTTCAGGCAGATTCAGCGTTTGTTTTTGGCTGCGAAACACTAACAGTATTCTTCGGGATATCCCATACCTTTCTAACACCAAGGTTATTGCCAATAGCTTGATTCTGGCAACGCTATGTTGTTGTTGCGTATGCTTTCACTTCGTATTGCGCATGCGTTGCTTTTGGGGTGACGTATGCTGTTGTAATATTCATGAAGGTTGGTGCTTTAATTAGCTATATGACAAATGAGCTCGGGTAGCTCCTCTGTAAGCTGACTTTTTGTTAATATTTTAATGTTTGGCAAATGTGCTGTTCCTCAGACGAGTGCTTCAAGCCTGTGGTTTCAATGCAGTGCAGTAGAAGCCACTTGGTATTATATACGTGTGTGTGCCCATATTTTACCACAAAGGGGCAGCAAAGCATCCCATATAAAAAGTGAAATGTCCTCCCTTCTCTTCCTCGTGATAATTCTGCTGAAATCTGTTCTTGACATCTTAAAAATTACACAAAACATTTGATCAGCTGGTAAAATATGATGTATTTTTATAGGTTAAACCACCTAGCAGTATAAAGCAGTTTACATTTGTCCCATCTCAACCTGCAACAACATTAAAATGCTGCTTACATGCTTTTATTGCATCCATACTTATAATCCGACAGTATAATAGTATACAAATAATACAACACACTGAATGGGGCCCCCCTTCATAATGAGTACTTTTACTTTAACAGTCAAAATACATTTTGCTGGTAAAATTCAGAATCTGATTTATCACCAAGTAGGTTTTCACATACAAGGAATTTGCTTTGGTGTATTGGTGCATAAATAAGCATAGTAGATAAAAATAAAAATATATACAGATATATAAAATAAAGCCACTAAAGATTATGGGATTATTATGGGATTATGGGGGTATTTGAGTCACAGTCACAGGGGGGTCCCGGGCCTTGTTCATGAGACCAGCTGCAGACGGGAAGAGGGAAGACGGGAAATTTGCACTTAAAGTAAAATTTTGAGGACAAAACTTTTACTTGTGACAAAGTACTTTTACATTGTGGTATTGCTACTTTAAGTAAAGGAAAAGTCTTGTGTCCTCCCTTGTCTTCTAATTGAAGTTTTTGCTGAGATCTGTTTTTGACATCTTTTATATTTTTTTATGACCTGTATGGCATACATCAGTATTTCTATGCTGTAACTTGTAGCCTATGTTTATAAAATATATATAAACTTGTAATGTTTCGCCACCACAAAACAGAATACTTCCTTTGCTGTTTGCAGCACTTAATTAACCACTATTACTAGTGCATCAAATATGTCCTTCACAAAGAGCAGTTTAATGCACAGTATTAGATCAATAGGACTTGTGACATGTGAGGACCTACTTTATAATTTAAAGTAAGCTAAATGGAATTTAGCTGAATCATTGATTTTATTATTTACAGCTTTGCTTTTGTCTCAAATGTCATCTGTGTAAAAGGCCAATTGGTTTATAGAGTCACATGTAATGTAGTTCCTAGTTCCTTCGTTCTAAAGATGCTGTGGCTGAATGTCATCCAGCTCCAAAGGCTGATGCCTTATCCATTAGGCCACTGGGCCACGACATTGCAATGGTATTCTTTTGGGCTTAATGGGGTAGGCTGCATCTGTAACATGTTTCCTTATTGGATGTTGATCCATTGTTGAATTACTGTATACACAGAGTACAAGTTTTAACAACTATTATCGCAAACAATTTGACAACACCCTTTCTTTGTTTGCTATTAAAATCTTTATGTTCCAAAGCAAAGTCTTTTCTATCCTTGTGACCACTGCGATGTGTGTTTGGTATTGTGAAACAATCACATTTGAGGAACTAGTAAAATTGCAATCTAAATGGCTTTTGTTCTGAATGAAATCCTACACCAATAGGAAATGCCTTCAAAGAGACTTCCCAATTGAAGCTTTTTTTAAGAAAGTGGTTCAACCAAACATGGTCAATGAATGTCCAGCCCACACACTCTGTAGGTCACGAATTACGAGGCAATTAACAAAATATACTGTAGCACGTAAAGGGAATGATTTAGAGAACAAAGCTTAGCCGGTTCGAGCTGTTAATCATTCTGCAAGCAGGGTTTTCTCAATCAATACCACATTCCTCAGGGCCCTCATGTCCCACAAAAATAGGAAATATCCTCTTTGAACTTTATAGTAGACAGTAAGATCATACCATTATTTTTATGAATGAAATACCTTTGCTCAGTTGCTCTTTAAAGAGTAACGGTGCAGGAAGCCTGGCAGGTTCATGCTGTGACTTGGCCATCCTCAGTGCCTCCATTCACAGAAATGCCCATGATGAAGCAATTCAATCAGGTGCTGATGAGATCATGATGTTATAGTTTGAAGAGGAGGAGCTAGACACTTGTCGGAGGCAGCATTGTGATACAAAAGAACAAATCTTGAGCAGGAAAAATGTGGACTGACCCAAGCAGAATCAGATAAGGAGATTTCAGCTCATATTATAGGTCTGTAACTGAGCATCTCTATTCTGTTTACATTTATTTGTTTCTAAATCTATTCATGAGTAGCACCAACAAGGCCACATTTTACCCACAAAACAGGGATGAACTCAACTGTTTCTGAATGTATTTTCTGCATTTTTGCACAGCACCAAACCTTTCCCATCTGCCTGTAAGATGCAACAAATCACACATGGCGTTTCCAAATAAGGGCTCCCTGTCATAAATCAAATTAGCTTCATGGATTCTTCCATGTTGTGGTGATTATACATCCTCAGGTAGTTATCTTCTCATTATTGCAGCCATATACTCTCCTACAGGCAGTGCTCGCGTCTGCATCACACCATCTGATCTCAGTCCATGACAAAATTATAGCTGCCCTATCGTGTGGAGGAGAACCAAAGTGCTGTCCTAGGGTGGAGCTGTGTACATACTCCCATGGACACACACATACAGCCTTTTACATCACATGCGAAATAGAACAATAATCTGATATTCTTTTTTTTCCTTCTTCTTTTTTAAAACATAGTTTTAAATAATGATATTGCACATAGAAACGTTTATTTCTGGATCATAAAGATTCACCCACTTAAAATACATATTGTAAGGAAAATGACATCAGATATTAGCATCATAGCAGCAAATTTTCACATGTGAGAAATTGGCATTTTTGCTTGAAAAAAAAGAAAAGATTTAAATGACTAATTGATTATCAGGACTATTGCTTTTCTGCGGATTGCCTAATTGATTAATTGACTAATCATTTTAGCTCTACATACTGCAGAATTCATTGACTTGGTTTTGCAAAAGGTGCCACAGGCACAACTAGTGCTGGGATTTTGTCAGCATTTGAATAAGCATGTATTCCTTCAATTCACAACCTGAGCTGCATGGTTACATTTTGAGCAGCACTGTCACGTAGTATCTTGACCTTTACAGGCATCGCTTTAGGCCCCAAGGCAACTTTACACCTGAATACATTTGAGTGAGCAAAGTTCTCCTCACCTTGGCTTCACACTTGTGATTCATCACTGTCACTTCTCAGCACATATGGGTGGCAAGTAATCGCAAATTGATACACACTTACAGTATATTTAACGCTCTCACTCCTTCCTGGATCGGCTTGATATTGTGGTTTTGCTGTCACTGATTTAAAATATTATCTTTCTAGCTGCAACACAAGCTCAAATATGGAATTGCAGTATCAGACATTGTTTTTATATCTCAACTGTGTTGAAAGAGCGACAGTAGGTGCAGTGAGCTGTTTGCATTTATAATCTTGGTATTTGGAAGCTGATTATTGTTTTAAAAAGTTCCAAAACCTTAGTTTTAACAGTCTGTTACTCAGAATACACTGAGGTTTTTGCAATAGTTGATTGTGTCCTGCCTTGTCCCCTGTTATCAAGCTGATTGATGAAGGCAAATCAAGAAACGCCCACTGTCACTGTCTGACAGGCCTACTTGAGGTGGCGGGTCTCCCCATGTTCACTAATTTAAAGTTGTCCGCATGTCATTGACTTCCTGATGGACTGCTCTGCTGCGTGATGGACATCAGGAAAGCTCCAACGCCAAAACTCCTGTCTCAAAGGGATGAGGGGGTTTAAAGAGTGGGAGGAGGGAGGGGGGGTGATGCATCCTGGAGTCTGGGATCACTGTGTGTGACTGACGTTCTTGATTCATCATCCAACAGCCACATGAGCAGCATGCATATATAAGCTGCAGCACACCTGCTCAACAATAACGACTTCAGACCTCCACCAGCTGACCTCAGCCTGTTACCAAAGTTCAGGGTAAGG
This sequence comes from Maccullochella peelii, assembly GCA_002120245.1. Taxonomy (NCBI): domain Eukaryota; kingdom Metazoa; phylum Chordata; class Actinopteri; order Centrarchiformes; family Percichthyidae; genus Maccullochella; species Maccullochella peelii. The sequence continues at coordinate 91,995 of LKNJ01001095.1, read as the reverse complement.
AGCTATTGTTTGGGGTTTACATGATAGATTTCTTTGTTTTTGTTTTTTACAGCCTGACACATTCACTGTATTAAATGCAGGAGAGTGAGGATACCAGAAGTTATGTGTTTGGGCAATTGTTTTATGATATATACTCCTGGTGAATTTGTGTTAACTGTTCTAACACTTACAACTGTGATACATGACTAATGGGGTGAATAATTATATGATATTGATAGACTACAATACCCTATATTTCTATAACAACCAGTTTAGGGACTTATAATGACAATTATGAGTTTATAATAGTCACAGTGTGTTCTTAAACACTAGTAAATTCAGTATATATCATAATATTCCTGTGCTTTATAATGATGTTTAAATTACTTCATCCTATTTCATGGTATTATCTTTTTAATTATCTTCTATTGGGAAGTACCGTTTTTCTATAATACCTACTCAAAAGTGATTTTTTAATGCTGTTACCTGACTTAAAGATATTTTTGATGTCTAATTGGATCAGTTTCAGCGTTCTTTAACTGGTCTTTCTGTTTTCAGTGTCCTTAAACAGTGAGTGATACTTTACTGACCAGCGTCCCTCCGCCCTCTTTAGTGCCTTGAGAGACTCCACAGCATGCTGCCTGGGAGAGCGGCTGATGTCCGCCACTGCGTCCTGACTAACCGCTGGCTGCCCGCAGCTCTGGCGCTGCTTCTCCTCCTCCCCTCCAGCTTCAGCAGCGCGCACAGCACCACGGTGGAGCACGACTTCCACATTGTTCACAATGTCGACAACAGAAGTAAGGCTTGGATTTATTATACCATTTCTCTTTTAAACCTGCAGAATTTGTTGAAGTATACAGTTTAGGGAGATTTAAGAAGAGGACAGACATGTTTTGGCATATTCCTCTTTACAGTATGTTTACGGTCTGTTTGTGGCTCTTAGTGGTGAGTTCGTGTTATTCCCATGGGGATTTATTGTAAGACACTTGAAAAAATATCTGTCTTCTTTACTACTGTTTACTAAAGTATGTTGTCAGTTTGAAAAACCGCTCTCAATCAATGGGTCATTTACTGCATTTAAGTATTAGCTATTTGTTTTTAAAGAGAGAACCTCAACACTTTTTATTTAGCTCTAAATGAGGGCTGTCGCCATCCACTAATTTGTGGTACACTAGTGAATCATGTAATCTACAATGTTTATTATTTTGTCACAATTTACTGTAGAAAACAGTATGATTACTGGTGAATTCATTAGTATTATTACATAAGGGTTACATTTAAATATGTATATTAATATATTTTAAATGATTTACTTTGAGAGGTTGAAGAGTGAGTGTTTTGTTACAAGACATTTTCTATATACTTTATAATGCCACTGTAATACAATGTAAATTTAACTATTTTTGATGGCTGCAAAGAAAACTCACATAAATATAACAGTACTGTTCTAAAAGTCAGTGTTACTTCAGCATATCTCTTAGTCTCATTTAAATGAATGAGTGGAAGATTAAATATGTGGAAAACTGGGTCCATATGTGGACCCATTTCTCCATATAGTTCCTGAAAGCATCAAATCAGTTTAGAAAATGATTTAAGTTCACATAGACAACAGTGTATGTAGACAAGAGTCCATATAAACACTAAAAAAGAACCTGAGAACTGAAACTTGAGGATCTTAAATTGGATTAAATTTCCTATGAAAATTATAATTCTGTTATAGTCTTTTCTTTTAGCACTCCAAAATGGACTCATTGAAGTTAAAGCATCATGAAATGGTACTGTTTTCTGGCAGTAATGTTGGACATAATAATCAGTTACTGCCACTGATGTGCTTGTGTGGTGTCCAGGTCCAGAGATAGACCCATTCTGGTACGTGGGGCGTGGGGTGAGACCCATTGGGCGCTTCGGGAAGAGGCACAGCAGTGTGGAGGCTCTGGGCGGCGGGGAGATGCAGCCTGTCGTCAGGACGTTGGCGCTGCTGCTCAACAGCCTCAGAAACAAGGAGGACCTCGGGAAAGTGCTGGATGGGGAGGACAGGGATTGGTTACCGTGACAGCATGTTTTTCTCCCTTCATCCACAAACTCATTGTCTTCATTTTTTATCTTGATTGGGGTTATATACTCTTTTGCTCTAGCTCTTAACTGTATTTCTCTCTGGTGTCTGTCATGAGGCCTTGGGTGATAGGATCCTTGTTGAAATCACTCTCCAAAAGTATCTGTATATAAAAATGCATTCTATATTGATTAATAAACCAGGATGTTGTGATTATATCTGTTCATCTCTTTGCCTTCCTGTAACAAACATTTACTGTCAAAAGAGAAAGCTTTAGGTTTGCAAATTTTATTCATTTCATAATACATTTTTTCCCTCAGAGTACTGTGGCACATAGAGAATCTGTATTTTTTGCTTGTTAATATTTTCCCCAACATGTCATATGGATTGCAACAAACGATTGCACATAAAAGTGAATGGCCCCCCTGTGGAGCTGTGCACAGTGAACCTCATTGTAGTTATTCACACTGTATTTAAACAGGAACAAAAGTAAGATTTGCTTTTAGCTCTGTGTGAATCTCATAACTTCTGAGTATCTGGGACACAGTTACAGTAGTAAATTAAACATCCTGTGTGAATCCAGCCCTACAAGTCATGACAATTATACACAGTCTCTTTCACACAACACTGAAAGATTGGTCAATGGGCAATACACATATTATTCTATATCATATCCATCTTTTCACACATATACATATATTAGCAAATTCGGTGATGAGATAATTTTTTTTTTTTTTACATTAGAAAAATACAGGACACTGATGATTGGACCCTTGTGGCTGTGCTTCTCATGGGAAATTTTACATCAATTTTGATAAAACCAGAAACATGCTTTTATACATAGACACCTGTGGAGAACAAGATTGACAAAAGTACAGGATCAATGTGCAAAACCAGAGATGTGAAAGGCTTGGATGAAAAGGTCACTAATAGAAGGGGCAGAGCATTCATACAGAAGATCATCACACCTTTTAGTTCAAGCAGTCCATCAGGAAATCCAACTCTGCTCTTAAGCTGTAGCCACAGCAAAAACTTTGACAACCATATGCATGACTAACTGAGACTGACTAATCTAAGTGGTCACAGAGTAAAGAAAAAGAACACAAAATTGAAAGGCAATATTCTCAAATCTAGTGTTTAAGGAGTACAAACAGTATGAATCGTACTAGCCGCTCCAAAAATGCCTGTTGTCACCCATGCTGTTGTAAAATTTACCATCGTCATTACTGGCAGAATATCAAATGGTAAACGCAGGCATACACTGAAAGCACTTTGAGTCATCACACATGACAGAGTCTGATAGGACTGACTGAGGAGGGCTCTGTTGAGGAGAGAATAAAGCCTTTAATTTGCAATAGTACGTATTTCAGTGGTATTGCATAAAAATGTTCAGTAAGTACAAAAATAAACTGCTTGTAACAAAATCATGGTTTCATGGCATTTGTTATATAGCCCATCAGACTTCATTATGTAAAAATCTTTACAAGACTTTCTGAATGCAACACAAAAGTTTGGACGTGACCCAGTGAAGGAGAAACATGAAAATACCTTTTTGTTCAAATAAAAAGGCCACAACGTTTGAAAGTAAACGAAGAAGAAAATGACAGAGGAAGAAAATTACTTTGGGTTGAAGAATACTGCATGAGGGAAGGCTGTCAGGCCCAACCAATGGAGATTTATGTTGAGCTGACTTTGTCTGATATTCAGACATTAATAAAACCTTATTTAGATTAATTTCAGTGTAAAAGCCCACAGCGTCCACATTAAGGCCTTAGTGTGTGTGTCTACTGAGCAGTTATTTCCTTTTCTAAATACATGGGAGCGACTTCCCCAGTAAATCATTGCAGTTTGCATTTATTTAAGGAATAGTTGGACTTTTGGGAAATATGTGTTTTCACTTTCTTGCTGAGAGTCTTGCTAGATGGGAAAATTGATACCACTCTTGAGTCTGTACCTTAAATATGAAGTTACAGCCAGCAGCTGGCTCTAGCTAGCTTAGCATAAAGACTGAAATAAGGGGGAAACAGCTAGCCTGGCTCTGTCTGAAGGTAACAAAGTCCGCCTTTTTGTACGGTTTAAACAAACAAATATGTTCAATCAGAGAGCTTTAGAGGTGCTGCTAGGCTAATGTTTTTTACCTTTTTGAACAGAGTTGGGCTAGCTTTTCCCCCGTTTCTAGTCTTCATGCTAAGCTAAGCTAACAGGCTACACATTTACTGTACAGACATGAGAGTGGTATCAATCCTCTCCTTTAACTCTTAGCAAAAATGCAAATATTTCCCAAAATATCAAACTATTCCTTTAACTATTGAGGCTGTTGTTACAAAGAAAGACAGATTTCTCAAGCGTGCTTTGTGTTTCATTATCGCCATCTAGCAATTTTAGTGGCAGTAAGGAGGGACAAAAATGTTTTGGTCCTGATACTTTCCACATCTAAATACTATTTTCTGGTAAGTGCAGGAATTTTTAAAATGGTTAAAATGTCAAAGGTGTTACAATCATTCCCCAAATGAGGATTACCATCCGATAGCTGTGTGTGTGAAAAAGGACAATCATCCAAAAAAGCTCTGAAGGGGCTTACAGTATGATAAGATTCCTCATTACATTTCATTTGGTGAGAAAGACGATGCAGTATAAAACACGGCTCAGCCTCTTTTTGGGACACTGAATCACAGAAAGTTTCACATGATTTTTCCACGTCGTCATTGTACAGTAACTCACGATACTCTTGCAAACAGATAAAAAAGGAAATGAGAGTAATTTTTGTCTGTACAGATATTCTTTTTCAGTTGGGTCATAAGGAGAGTTTGCAGATTTTTAAGGCAGAGACACCGACTGTCGAGTCATCCTTGCTTCATGTTATGTGCGTGGTGAGGAGGAGAAAATGGAGTGGTAAAGAGAAAAGAGCCAGTCATGTCTTCTGTGAGGCATTTGACTGATGCAGTACTGTGCCTGGCTGAGGGCTGAGGGCTGAGTGCTTTGTGGGTCACAGAGGGCAGGTGTTGGCCCCTGCTTGGCCTGGAGCTGGAGGCGGACACTGAGTCAAGGCACTGGATGAGAGGGCCCCCAGTCCCTGGGGCTCTGAAGTGGCCCTGAGGGACTCGTTGTGCTGCTGACTGTCACTATGGCCAAAACACTTTCACCTGCTTCTCTGGCTCCAACTTTTCTGAAATGCAAAAAAAAACCCCAACAACCCAGCATTACGCAAAGTAACATTTTAAAAAGAAACCTCCTGCAGAAAAAGAGAAACTATCAATAATATATGATCCAGATGAACACAGCTGACTTGTCTTCCCAGCCATAGATTTAGAGCACACTGTATGATGGACGGATAAAAAAAGGCACTCTAAGCTGGAATCAATGATATATGATTTCATGTCTTGGTCACTGATTTTGCCCCATTGTCCTGCCTGCCGTCAGTCTTTGGAGCTGTGCTGAAAAAGCCACCCTGAATCAGAGCTATTGTGTGGATGCTGGTGAAGGAAAAAAAAAAGAGACAAAAACGAAAATAAAGAAAGCCCCAGCAGAAAAAGAAGGCCATTCACTGACATGAAAAGGAACAGACTTCTTGTTGGTTGATAAAACACGCCTTATCCTCCTGTGCTGTATGTGTTTGGCTGCTTTACATCTAATGGAGCTTTTCAGTTACTTAGTCCATTTCTAGCAGATGTATTCATTTTTACATCCATTCAGCTGCCAAGCTCTTCTTTTAGGACAAAGCGCAAAATGTGTGATGCTAACTAAAGGTGAATAAAAGTGTTCCCTCCTCCCTGTCTCACTCCCCATCTGTAGCTGTCTTTGTCTCGCTCTCTCTCACAAACACACACACACACAAACACAAACACACACAGACAGAGTATGTGTATACAAGGCAGTGTTTGTGGTTAGGAGAGTATGATATATACCGTACAAGTCAGCACAGGTTAGCAGACTCACTTTACTTTTGCTTAACCTATTGATGACTCATAAGTAGATCCATCACTGTAGTTTGCCTATGTAATTGAAGACATACTGTATGGGGCTTCTTATGAGAATACATTTTCAAATTTGGGAGTTTGGAGATCTATTTCTTGAACTGGTTGATATGAGCCATAAGCTTCAATGCTGATAACTATTCTACACACAGAGGGCTTGCTAATCCAACTCGAGCAAATGCCTTATTTTGTTTTAAATTCTAGTTTCAATGTAATACTCATGGCTAGACAGAACAACATCAAAACTCTTAAAATTGTCTAAAAAAATATGTTTATTGCAATATAGATTTGGATTTGCAGGCAGATTTGTCACAGTTTAGATTATATTTCTTCCTATGGTTTAAATTGTATTTATTTCTGCATATACATAATTTTCTTTGTGTATACTTATAGTTTTCTTTTAATTGAGCAAAATAAACTTGTTTGGTACCTTTCAATGGAGGGGCTGGAAGCTTCCTCCTTTGATGGCGTGATGAGTCCAGGGTTTGAGGCTGTAATCAGAGTATTCACATTATACACTTCACACACATCAAAAATCAATAAATCCTCCTGACATAGAGCTGCTATGTGCATTTTCTCACCTTCAGTATCAGGCCAGTCACCTTTAGTTACATACGTAGTAGTAAGTTAGAGTAGTTGGTGCACATCCACAAAACCTCAGTGCGATAGGTGTATGTGTGATAGATATCACAGCTTTTACGTTTCGACCAACTGCATGCTTCCTCAGGCAAATGTTATTTAATATAGCAGTACTTTATGATAAAATGTTAGCATACACAACCAGACAAAGATAGTTTATATGGCTGTGTGGTAGAGCTGTTAGAATACTTGAAGTGAGTTACCTTAGCCTTTGGCTTGATCTTGGAGAAGCGATTGCAGACAGTCACATTCAACCCAGCTGTTTTCAGAGCTGATATCCTGGCCTCAATATTTGATACCTTAAAACAAGAAACAGACTTCATTTAAACACACAGCGCAATACAGCATTCAATCCTAGTGGGGGAAAAAAATCAACGGTATCTTTGAGCTGGAAGAAAAGTCTGAAATCTGGGGACTGTTTGGCAACAAGCACAACTGAAGAAGAAGACAGCTGCAGAGAAAAGGGCCAAAGCCCTCCAGTACCTGTAGTTCAGACTGCTGAACCTGAACGGCTGCAGTGGCCACCTGGTCCTCCAGGAAGGCCAGCTCTGTGTCTGTGGTGCCACTGCTAATACTGCGGGCACACTGCTCCAGGTCCCCCAGCGCCCCCTCAAGCCCATACACAGCACCAGCAGTCAGGTACACCTGTACAGAGAAGAAGAGCTAGACATTTAGACGCCAATAAGATCGAATCTCAAACAAACTTTTCTTATTGTGTGGAAATCCACATAATGGTAAATTATTGGGCTATGGTGCCCTTTGGCTTACATTCTCCTCCATCTTGGTCAGCCTCTGGTCCAGCCTGCGGGTCTCGGAGCTGCTTGAGATGGGGGAAGCGCTCATGGACTCAGATGGAGTATAGCTCTCACCTCCTGCCTCACCAATCAGCTCCTCTGTAGCATTCAAAACCTTCAGCACCTCTGTGGTGATGCTGCAGAGAGAGGCCGCAGAGTACTTCTGCTTCATTTGAGCGCACGCGCACACACACACACACACACACACACACACACACACACACACACACACACACACACACAGTACAGCAGTCAGTAATCCACATGATACACCCTGAAAGAGGCTTTGATCGGGTAAAAGATGTTGCAGTGAATAGAATACCTCTTACTGTGCAGCCTATTTCAAAAAGTGAGCTTCAGAATAGAATATCTTATCTCCAAGATTGTATGTCCATTACAGGCAATACCCCAAAAATATACATGAACGTGCTGATGAAAAATAATCAGTTTTGACCTTTCAGTTTAAAAATTGGTAGAACTGGTACATGACTTTCCAAAAAGTGTTAAATGTCATAGGCTCAGTAAATTAAATTATCATACTACCATATCAAGATGCCTTAGACAGACAAAATAAAAATAAAAAATTAGTCATTGTGTTTGCTGCTTGTTCATCCAAATTCAAGCTTGTTTACAAATTTAGGCTGTCTGGGATGAATAATAATTCAGTGGTGAAGATGCCTAGTAAATAAAGCTGCTGTTTTTTTTCTGTGAATAGATGAAAACACATGAGCAAGAAAAGGAAAGGGCAGTGAAGTGAGACAGATTTAACTCAATAATGAATGAATCACTGGCTGAAGCTTTGATCAGTGGGATTGGAGGCATATTGATCCCACTCTCAGCCAGACAGACAGTGCGACAGTCTGAAAGGCAGAGTTTTAGGTGGTAGGGGTGAGAAGGAGATGAAGGGCAATGATCTGGTCAAGACAAGATACAGTACTGCGTGAGAGATGAGAGGCAGAAAACCAAACCTGTTATCCTTTTTAAAAAGAAAAAATCCCCATTCACTGATCTTGAGAAGCAAGAGAGGATGAGAAGCAGAGATGGATGGTCTGAGATATTGACTTGGGTTGGTCGATGGAGAAATGGATCTTTGGTGAGAGGTCTGACATTCTCATTCACTCCAAAGAACCAGGCCATCAGCATGCAGATCAAACAGTCTGACACACATGCACCTCTCACTGCTACTGATGTCAAAAGATAAATTTAGGCTATATAAAATATGTAGTTTGGTTCCATATTAAGATTTAAATACAATGTAAGTAAAATATGAGCCACCGTGGAATATAAGTGGAGTTCTGTGGTTTAATAATAAAATTCAGTCAATCAATAGCAGTCAGTTAATAGCAGGGGCAGGTTTGCAAACATTTAAATGGGGAGGCCAGACTGGGGCACAGTTTCAAAGAAGGGGGCCCTGGTTCTTTAAATAGTCCAATTCAAAATTATATGACTATAAAAATTAATAATAATAAATAGCTGCTATGCGTAACTCCAGATAGCTTACAGCCATGCACAGATTATGAGACGAGGGTCCCCTGGACACATGCATGTAAAAGGATCCCCTCCTTCACTCCAAATGTCGCTTTTGATCTATAAATAATCGCTGCTATTTGTAACTCCAAATAACCTACAGCCATGGACAGATTATGAGACAAGGGCCCCCACCCCTCCTACATAGGAACATGACACACAGACAGAAAAAGACACAAAATACTACAAATGACAGCACTGGATCATTTGCTGTCTTTTTATATTCATTTTGCGCCTCTTTGTAGTCGTTTTGCATCTTTTTTGTTGATTTATGTCCCATTTTGTATCTTGTTTTGTGTCTCTTTGTGGTCGTTTCATGTCTCTTTCTGGTCATTTTGCATCTCTTTGTGTCTCTCTATAGTTATTTTGCGTCTTTTTAGTTGTTTTATCACTGTGGCTCTAGGGATGGTCTGTTGGTCAGTCCACCACTTCAGTGCAGACTGATCTATTGGATAGAGCACTTTGTGTTTAGTGCTAATTACCAAATGTTAGCATGCTAACACGCTAAACTAAGATGATGAACATGGTACACATTACACTTGCTTAGCATCAGCATGTTAGCATTGTCATTGTGAGCATGTTAGTATGCTGGCACTGTGACATTGTCCGTATCCCTGATGAGGGTCATGTAAACTGAAAACGGTGGAAATAAATATACCAGCAGTGAGCTAGGAGTTTATTAATTTTTATTCACATTAAAAAAAACAAAAAACAACAACCAAGATAATCTAGATACTACACTTTAATATGGTGTAAATTTGATGTAAATTCAAAATAAAGATAAAAGCCACAAATATCACAGTCATTGTCACGTTTCTCTCATTCACATCAAACTGAGCCATCCTGGTGGGTTTCAAAGGGAGCTGTGAAACCAACAGAAATAGATCACACTAGTACATGTGTCATACATATTGTAAGATACAAGCATTACTCATAGGAGCCCTTATAATGAGTCTGGCTAATGACCAACATCGACCCACACGCCTCAGATGTATCACTACTAGTACAGGAGGTGAGCTCATGAGTGCATGTCCAAGTGTGTTTTATGTGTCTATCTACCTCACTGTGTGTGGGTTTTGACTTGTCCATGAATGGAGTGGATTCACAATGTGAAAATATCAATACTCGAACACTGCTTTTAACCTAAGAGATCATACATTTTGCATTTAGTTTCTGAAATGTGAGCAATTTCTGAATTTTTGGATATCTAGACCATAGCTGTGTCCCAATTCCATAATACATACTAATAGCACATCCAACATGTATTATATACACTTTTTCATACTAGACCTGCTTTTGTAGTTAGTATACAAGGAATCCATGTAATTTTCCATTTTCTATAGGATGTAATGCAATATGTGCACCAGCAGACACCATTCAAAGCGTAATAATGGAATGTCGCTGCCAATTAAAATTCACAAGGAAAAAGCAAAAAGGTCCTTAATTTCCTTTGTGCGCTGCATTGCAGGACAATAGTGTACATCAGAAGCACACTCAAGCTAAATCAAGCCAATTTAATATGCATACTAACATCTTTGTATATATATGAACACACTACAGTCCCAAAACCAGCTTAGAATTAGTATGCACTATTAGATCGGGACTCAGTTCATGTGTTAGAATGACAGAAATATAACAGGATGCAATGTGTCTATTACTATAATGATGTGACAGTGCACCAGTATTTTGCACTTAAGTTGTTGTTGATTTTGGGAGTTGCTGTGTTTTCCTTGGTAAGAGACTTTTTTTTTTTATTTAAAAGGATGTCATTTTCATACGTTCCATATATGGATATCTCTTTGTTCGGAACTTATGATGTACTTATATCTCATGATGTTCATGCTCAATGCATTTCAGGAGATATTTGTGTTTGTAATTTACTGTCTTCCAGATAACAAAAGTGGACTTTGGTTTCAGCTATGGTTTAACCTGTAGATGATGAAAGTGATAGCTATAGCAGAGGCAGTTTTTCAAGTCAAAAGAAGAAAAAGCAACTGGAAAACACAACTGGGCCTGTGGCTGTGTTGCATTCTGACCTTCTGAGGCTTTTATTAATGAAAAAATGATATTTGCGGCTCTCCTGTGATGGATGCCTTCCAGTATGACTCTTGAAAACCACAAAACAAAGCAAGGGGTTTAGAAAGAAGACCTTGCTGTTTTATTTTGAGGGACTAACAAAAGATTTTACCGCTTATGGTTTAGACAGCTGCAATATTTTCTACTACTACACACTATTACCTGCAGAAATGAGAAAAAAAAAATACACCACCAGCAACAGTGACATTCAGCCTAATCACACATCACATGCATGCAGCCATTTTGTACCGACATGTCTGTGCATTTACATAGGTAAATGCATTACTGTGCATTTAGTCAGAATGTTCAGGAAGTTTTATGTGTGTATGCATGCATTCAGGTGTGTGTGTGTGTGTGTGTGCATGGTAAGATGGAGGTTAATTTGAATTGTATGCCCTCAAGACATCAGAGAATTCCTTTGCTTTTTAGCCGATATCTCACCTTCTGTAAGAGAGAGGAGAGCAACTGAAGCCTCTGCTGTTGTTCCAGGTCATTCTTTCCCTCCTGACACACACACACACACACACACACACACACACACACACACACCAACGAAGAGACACACAGACCAGCCAAAAAAGAAGAGGAAGAGAAGCACAGAGGAAGAGGGAGAACACAGGATGAGGGACAGCGAAGGACAGCAGTGATTGTCACATAAATACAAGGATAAGAGGAAGGTGAGAGTTATTGAGGGTAAAATAAGAAAGAAAGAAAAATAAATGTATCAAAAGACAGACAGACAAACGGTACCTTCCTAGCAGGGCAGCGACAAAAGCAGAAAGTGAGTGGTGGAATCACATCTACTGTACTCTACTGTCTAATCTCCTTACCTGGTTGTCTGACAGCACCCCCTCTTGGGAAGAAGGTGTAATAGCAGGTGAACTTGCGCTGGATCCACTCCTCCTTGTTCCTCCTTTCTGTTCTGCTTCCACATCTCTTTTATGCTGTCTCTTGCTTTGTCTGTTTGGCTGTCTTTTATCTCCTCTCTTTTGCTCCTGGTCGTCTACTTTCTCCTCCAAACTTTCCACTCCTTTCTCTAACCTCCTCTCCCTAACTCTTCCTTCTTCTCTCACGGAAAGACTCTTTTTTAGTCTCTCACTTCTTTTCATCTCTTGTCCATTCACTTGTTCCACTGTTTCACTTGCTCTCTCTCTCTCCTTACTGCCTCTTAATCTGTCACTTGCCCTCTGCCTGTCTTTTGGCCTCGTCTTCTCTCTCTGTCTGTCACTTTCTTTATGCGGCTGTTGGTCTGCAGGACGCTTTGCGTGCTCCTCTTCAGATGAGCTGCTGTCTTTGCTGTTGGCACGGCTGACCAGCTGGCTGAGTCTGGATCGCAGCTCCTCTTCCAGAGGGTCTCCAGGCCCTGAGCTGCTGGGCGAGTCCTGGGACCCCAGAGCCAGAGAGTGGGGCTGTGGAGGGCTGGGGGCTGCTGAATTTGGGGCCACTGTGTCCAAGTCATCTGGCTCGGGTGTCATGGCATCTAATTTGAAGGCGTCTGGTGCAGCTGTGGCCATTGGCATAGTGTCCGGTACTGAGTGTTCCTCACTTAAACCCCTCTTCAGAAGGGCGTTGAGTAGAAAACCACTGTTCTCCTTGAGTGAGGAGACAAAGGGACGGATATACATACATAGAAAGCAAAAATAATCATAAAATGTCCACCAGAAAAAAATAAATACTATTCACCTACATCAAATGCACATCATAAAGCGAAGAGTACGACAACAGAATTACTGAAGAGATTAGGGAGCCTGAACTGCATCATTAAACACAGAATTGCAATTTGCTGCCTCCAAATGGGAAACAATGTTTTACAACCACTATATTTCTCACTGGCATGGTGGGAATTTCAAGCCAGACACTAGCAGTATAAGTGCAGGTGTGATATTTTACCTGTACTAATGGGTAGATGGACTGTGTGTGGCTCTGGCCCACGGGCCTGCTCTGCTCTGCTGACGACTCTCTCTTGCTTTTCCTGCGTCGCCGTGATCTTCTGACCAGGTCATTCTGCTTCTCCTCAGTCTCGCTGCTGTCTCCCATCACCTGGGAACAGTAGTGGAACATTTTGAGGTACTTCTACTTCCATTTAATCCTACTTTATACTTCTAATTCACAACGTTTTACTCCACCACATTTATTTGACAGTTATATTTACTGGTTACTTTTCAGAATAAGATTTTACATAAAAAACATATGATAAACTTATTCACAACTCTTTTGGCTTGTGATCCCTTACAAAAAAAAAAATCACTGTCTCGTCATGTTTCAGATGTTTACAAGCTGTTAGCAGTTCCAGCAAAGAGAGATTTCCCCTCAAAACTTCTCAGATGATTTAATTGAAATACCTGTTCGCGTCTCAAAGAGGTCAAATTATCCAATATTTCACAAAAACAGCAAAGATTAGAAAAAAGTACACAATATTAAAACAGATTTGTGAAGCAGAACTTTGATTTTTCTTCTTTCCTCCCCCATTAATCATCCCATGACCCCTCAGATTTATCTTGTGACCCTTTGGTGGAGCCTGACCCCTAGGTTTGGAACCACAGGACTAAACTAACAGTATATAAACTAGTTAAAACTAGTTTTACCTGACCAGCTATAAATGCTGATTACACATTGATGCATCAGTATTAACAATATAATAATGTCCAACCTACGAGATAATGAGCATTTTAGTTGTAAATTCATCCTGTCTAATAATATAAAACACAATATTAACATGAGATGTTGTAGTACACAATACTCCAAAGTTATAATATAAAGACAAATCACCTTAGGGTTAAAGTTCACATCCAGTGCCTCAGAGTGGAGCGGAGACGGAGAGAAGTTCTGGTGAAGGTGTTGGTGGTAGAGCGGCTGGTGGTGAGGGTGCAGGTGTGTGTCCGGCGGTCCTTTCTTCCTCAGCAGGTTGTGAGGCGGTTTGCGGGGACATGCGGACAGCACCGATGAGGCCTCTGAGTCTGAGTTGAGGGTCTCTGTGTTGGTGTACTGTCCAGAGGATGGTGAGGTAATGGGAAGGTGCTGGGTGTACGTCCACTCCGGGTCGTGCTGCGAGTCCGTGTAGTAAGTCTCATCGGACAGTTTGCGCCGGAACTGTCGCAATGCCGTCCCCCAGCCGCCTCCATCGTCCTCCTCGGAGTCGGATCCCATTTCGTCGTAAGCCGAGACGACGCCGGATTCCTTTTCAAGCACGCTGAACACCAGACTCTTCCTCTTGGTAAGCAGGCCGGGCCGAGACATCTGTGAGCTGTGCAGAGTGATCCAATTACCGTCTGGGCTCTGGAGCACTGAGGACGCACCTGGAAGAACATGAACAGACAGCAGGAAGTTTAGAGCTTAGTCTTTAAAAGCGCAAGATTAACTATTCAACAATACTTGTATTACACTAAAAAGCCACTTAAAATTATGATCATTGAGCACAGTAGCAACAGCAGACGAAGTGTATTTATTCATATTTTGACAAAGCAATGACTGTTAAGAACATACTGAGATATACTGACATTTAATACGTTTCTATGGACTTTTTAAATAGCTTTTTCTGTCATAAAACTTGTCATCTTTGGAAACCTACTGAAGTTAAGCATTCAGTCACTATTCATTATCAATTAGAAAACTACAAAGTTTTTATTGTGACCTTTGAAGCCATCAGGGGTGAGTGTTTGGTTGAAATACAACTTTAAAGTAAAACGTAGTGAGGCTAGTATGACTTGTATACATTTTAAGGAAACCGTAAATATGACCCAACCATGATTTACATTTCCATTATCTCAAAAAAGCAATAAAGAAGTCAAAATGTTGCACGTAAATGACATTCCCATTCAGAATAAACCTAATCTGAAAGAAAGATGGACAGCTTTTTCATCACACCCCATTGTGCCAGAAGATTATTTATATGTGCATAAGTTAAAACACAGTTAAAAAGCATTATGTGTCACAGTGAGCAAGTTGTATACATTTAAAAAGGACATGGTTGGTGCTGTCTTCCCATATTTCACCCTACACCCTATTGTGCAAATAGGATACACAATTGCATTTGCACCAGTACTAGGAGGAACTAAAGGTGCTCATTAAACAGAGTCTGTGAGTGTGATGCTTACTGGAGTTGTCCAGGCGGTCTACACTCTTCCAGCTGGGTAGAGACGTGGCCTTGCCCCCCCTCTTCAGAGAAGCGTAGTCTTGCAAGCCACCGCCTGCCCCGGCACCCTCTTCCTCCTCTGGACCCTTCTCTGGGGAGTCGTCACTGGTAAGGGAGAACGCTGACCGTGACCGCTGCGAGCACACACACACACACACACACACACACACGAAAACACACACATGTGATTCGTGAGCAACAAGATGCTGTCATTAATAAAATACATAATGTAGACTCACAGAAGCATGTGCACCTTTGCTGACATGAACTCCACAGCAAAAGTCAGAGGTCAGACGTCATTGTCTTTTTCAACAAAACTTCAGTGAAGAAGATGTTTGACAGCTCTGGAAATTTAAAGTTGAACATCACTGTCTTCTTAATTGTGGGTCACTGTTCACTTGAGACTGAGCAGGCCCTTCAGACAGACTCAAAGCAGCTCCAGACAGATTATTACTGCTTGGACAGAGGCAGCGGCTCAGTGGCCAGTGGAACAGTCACATATAATATCCACATATAGTAATTACATAATATAGAGGAGAGCACTTGGCCCATCTGGCTTGTCTACTTCCTGTCTGGGCAGAAATCTGTACAACTGTGGCTGTGAGTAAACATTCTTATCAGCAGGTGGCGCTAGAACACAACTAAATAACTAGAGAGACAGCAGGGGCTCTACAAGTCTTTCTTCAGGTTTCCTGCTGTGCAGTCAATGCGTGTGGATATGCACTTAAACTTGGTATGTCACTGGGATGCAGCTTTAGAGGCGACTCTACTGAGAATGAAAGGGGCAATATGGGGGCGGGGTGGGGGGAGACACACTGAAATCTTATTGGTTAACATTCAGTCTCCATCTTGATTTAACATCCAAGTGAAAGGACTGATGTAGGTAAATGTATGTTCAAGTAGCTAGTAGGACACAGTCTAGTAGGACACAGAAGATTAGAGAAAAAATATCACTTCTTCACTGGGTGGGATGCACCATTACAATATGGCTCAGTGTTTAGAAGGCAGAAAAGATTTTAGTGTGCATTAGCATCCATTGTGTCTTAGTGAGTGTGTTTGCAGAGAGCTGATAAACAGAGCCTGTCCCATGGCGGGCCGAGCAGTTGAGGAGGATCCCCTCATATTTCACAGGACTTTGATCTTCGCTGAGTGAAACAGCGGGAAACAGAACGGCGAGGCCCGGGGAGCGCAGCTTTGATGCTTTGCTCAAACACGGGACGATGACAAATCTTCACGAGTCCCTGCTGACTAGTAGTGTGCACCACTGCCAGGTGTGTGTGCACTGATTTGCGTGTGTGTGTGGGTATCCCTATGTGTCTGTATAATCTGTGTGTTGCCACCACATTGTGTGGACTTTTCTCAAATCTGGAACATTTAGTGAAACAATGCAAGGTAAACTGTCTTGTTTGGATGTTCTTCTGGCCCACACTCAGGTATCAGTCAGAATTGGTCCATGCTTGGTTCACATTTGCAAGACTTCTAATGCTTTGCGTTAGCCTACTTAAGGGGAAAATCCACTGTGAAACACGTCAAACAGTGGAAAAAGAGCGGTTAGCTGTGCACCTATGGTCTATTTTCCCTGTATCCTGAGGAAAATGGCGACACATACAGCAGATGATTTTTTGGGAATACCTTAATCCTGCGAATTTTTATACAAGGATTAAGTGTGCAAAATCTCAAGTGACTCAGACCCCTCACCACTGGCTTTCAACACAACAGCTGCAAGATCCACAGAGGACATCAGGCAAGATGCAATGCTGAATGGGACCACGTCATCACCACATGTGTGACCGGTGCTACTGAAAAGTTACAGTGATTTTCTGCCAAACACAACATTCCTGTGTTTTTTAAACTTGGCAAACACACAGAGACAGCGGCTGGTCCACCCAGAGGAACACATACCAAAGCACAGACAGAGGAACATTATACTGTATGTGTGAAATAAAGTGAGAAATGTACAGCTTGTACACTGGAAAAACCAAACCACCCTTCTTTAAACACATGGTGCACAATAGAAGAGCAAATCCGTCTGGTCAAGACTCAGCAGTTTACACCCGCTGGCAGGACAGTTTTGTTTTTTTTTACTTCACCGGATATGGTTGGCATTTTTAGAGTTTTAACAGTTTGAAAGACTGACCCAGAGGGAGTAGGAGGTCTTGATGGGGTCCTGTGGTCCTTGTGAAGAAGCCTGAGGCTGAGACGGAGAGGGGAGTTCACTGGGCTGGATCAGGGACTGAGGCTGAGGCCAGACAAAGTCGTACTCTGTCTGCATCTCTGAACGCTTCCTCCTCTGGATGATCTGAGAAGGAAAGAGAGGATGGAGAAAGTGAAAGAAGACAAAATGAGAGAGCTGCGAGGTACGTAAGCATATAGCAAGCTTTATTTAAATAAGAAATTAGAATAATAATTGCAAATTGGAAAATGAAAACGCAATCCCATAACAGCATTTTACGTTTACACTTATGCATGAATAATTTGTTTTAATGAAACTTTAAAACCAATAATCCAGTCTCCATTTGAATTTTCATGTAATATTATGAACCAACATCCTCAAAGTGGAGATAAAAAAATACATTTTTCAGTTCACCTTCAAAGACGTGACGGCCATCAAATGTTAATTAAAACTGAAACACAATGAAACTGCAAACTTCCACTTAGTATGTGTATGCAAATTAGAAGACATGATTAAAACTAAAGCAGTTGTCCTTTGAATGTTAATTCTGACTAAATTATCATATTCAAAGACTTTCTGCCTTTTTCTCAAATGGTGCTGTAATCCCAATTTCAAAAGAAGAAAAGAACTTTTTTCTCTCTAACAAAGTGTAATATCAATGGAAATGCTTTTGTTTAACATTATAATGGTCTGTCACAGTGGAGACAGAGGTGGGACCTTGCTTGATCTCTCATGTGCATTTTCATTTGAATGAGGTTAACTACACTTAACGCTTTCATACACAAGGGGAAAGTAAACATTCAATAATAAAACGCGCTCTTACTCAACCTACTTTTTGTACAATGGTTGTGGCAAGTTCCTCTATGAGCTCCTCTTTGTGATCCCGCAGATACCGAGCCTCATTCTGCTTCTCCTGCGCACACACACACACACACACACACACACACACACACACACACACACACACACACACACATATATATTCTGTTCAAAGCGACTGTCAATTACCAGGAGAGGGTCTGTGCAGATGTCTTAGCCATAAACCATGACTGCATCCCACTGACACTGAGACCAAGAGGGAGGCAAGAGGTGAGAAGTATGATGCCATGACAGAGAAAGCGGTGATAGAAAAGAGGGGAATGAAGAGCAAGTGAAAAAGAGAGAGAGAAGAGGAATTTAGGGGTGTCTCACCAAGCTGTCGCTGAACTCCTCTGCCTTAGCGATGGCCTCCTCTATAGCCTCCTCAGCGACACGCAGGGCAACTGTGAGTGTCTCTGCCATACTGTGTCCTAATATCACACACATGAGCCACATGTGAACATTTCTGAGATATTACACCTGAATAACAACCTTTAGACAAGACCTCCAACACACAGTCCTACCCCTCCCTTTAACTCCTACTCTAATCCAATGGTTCCCAATCTCGGGGTCACTACCCCTCTAATGGGTCACAAGATAAATCTGAAGGGCCACAAGATGAGTGAATGTTTTTGGATTTTTCATTAGACAATGTCATGCTTTCTGGGCTCTAATAAGTATTCTAGTGAAACAATCAATGAAGTTTAGAGGGAAAATTACTCTTTGGTGGACATATGCAAGCTGTGACAAGGGCTGGCAAGGAGACACTACTTCATTTTAAAAGAGGATTCCACTGATTTTACACGAGAGTCTGTTTACAGGTCTTGGGGAGCGCTACTGACTCCAGAGGGAGCTGTGCGAAGCGTCGGTTTGCTCTGCAGACTACAAGTTTAACAATGACAAACACACCCCCAAATCTGGGGATGTGGAGCTAGAAAGAAGCCGCTACTAGCATAACACACCTGAATCTCTGACCAGACCGTTGGCGGTCGTGTTGCATTGTGGGTAATGTAAGCAACCGGTTTTGAACCTCTGCTCTAAACAAATTTTATTCCTAGCTTTAGCTGGAAATAATTACACAAACAATTTGGGACAAAAGAAACAAACAATAAAAAATAAACAGACAACTACTTACTCCCAACAAAACAGAACAGTAGAAAACAGTGCAACATAGTATAAACTGTTCATTTGAACGTAGTAGTTTAATGCAAACACATCCCGCGCACACACACACACACACACACACAAACATAGAGACCGCCATTATCTAAATGGCAGATCTTGATCACTGCATAAACAACCCATAATTACAGGCAAACAAATGAAATTAACTTTATCATTAGGTTGGGGCTATTTGGTTGTTTGCATATTTATTTGTGTATGAAGGTGTGTGTGTGTGTGTGTGTGTGTGTGTGTGTGTGTGTGTGTGTGTGTGTGTGTGTGTGTACAGTAAATTGCGCAAGCATGTGTGTCTAAAAGCGATGTCTGTGGTGTGTAGGAGGCTATAATTTTGTGTGTGTGTGTGTGTGTATTTGTGTGAGATGGCATAGATATCAGAGGTTTTATGTGTATCCAGTGGATTTATATTTGTGTGTATGTGTGTGAATGTTAATGTGTGTGCAGTTTAATGATCAAAACTGTCACTTTAGTGTTGGGTAGCACTGATGTGACCCCCCCCACGCACTTTACAGAATGGTCTCTATTAGTTAAGGCAACAATTAATGAGCAATAAACATAAAAGCTCAACCTTTAAAGAAAATGGAAAAAGGGACAAATGGTGGAAAAAAAATCAATATGGCTAACACAGCAGGTAACACAACAACTGTAGAGTGGAAAAGATAATGTCGATTATAATTGTGGCTGAAATTACCCATCTGTTCCGCCACAAAACGCTGCCCATTCATCACCGCATCTCTCACCTTCACTCTGTTTGTAGAAGGCGGAGTCACTGCCACAGATGCTGCCATCATTGTCGTTGCTGGTGCTTCCCTCGTGAACACTGCTTTCTAAAGAGAGAGCGAGAAAGACAAATGAAGCCTTCAGATAAAAGCCTTCAAACTGACGCCTGTCACAGAAATGCAAATATTCTGCTCATATCAAACCATATAATAATGTAGCTGCATATTCTTTTACACTGTTGCCACATTAAAAGTAGGTTACATTGCGCACAATGCCACTAAACCCCTTTTTGTACTCCCAACTGCATTTTGTCATCTTGTCAATTGTATTGTTTTGTTTCTTCTACTTTTCCTATTGTGCATTAAAAGAAACCATAAAAAAAAGAAACTAAATGACAGTTGAAAGAAAATGACTGCTCACACGCTGGCACTCATCATAGGAATATTCTCAGTGCACATAAGCACCATGTAGTCTACTCTTTGTATGTTTTCTTTATAACTCATTCAGGCCGAGTCTCCTGTGAGTTAGTGCTGTATTTGTGTAAGCATCTTTTTCAAACAAACTCCAAAATCTAGAGTTACAGCAAAGGGACATTCATGTGACCCAAAATGAAAAGTTTGTGATTATAATTCTTAGACAGATCTACTTAAAGAGCCCAGAGAAGGTGTAGTGGTTACAACATCCCCGCCCTCAAAACCACATATTCCCTTAGTGGCCCATTAACTCCTGTTAGACATCTCTCCTGTGGCTCCCATTTACTGTGGCCTTCTCATCAGCTCAGCTGTGGAAATGAAGAGAGTATAAATGGACATGCAGCTTATTAAGACGACAAACTGTCAGACAGCGCAGGAGAGGGATTTGCCAGACCACCGAGGTGGAATATAATGCCTTTAGAATGAGGCAAGTGAGTCTTTTGAATGACCACACTCCAGGTACATTTCCATCTCATCCCCTGACCACAGCCCATACCCATTCTCAAACACAGATCCAGACAAAACACAAGAGCACCCTGGCTCCAGTTCCACCTCTGGTCCTCATTTCCATTCACTAACCGGAGCCAAAACTAAACCACACCCAAACCTCCTATCCCAAACTAGGGCCTTGTTCCAAACCTTCGGCCTCTGCTGCTGACAAAACACAAGCACAACGAAACTCCATGACTCCAATCCTTGGCCGGTCTCCTCGCCTCCAACATTAATCTAGTCAACAGTGTCCTTTTACTGCTCCTTTTGGACAGGCTGCAGGTTCTGGCTGAATGCACAGAGACAGCCGAATGCTTGCCGTGGTTTGGTGCGAGTCAGGCCTCAAGGAGCCAGAGATACTCACCAATCGCTGCCATAGCGAACTGTAACACCGCCAGATATACAGCCGCATACACAGCCATCACTCTTCTACACCACAATGTTGCCATTGGATGCAGCCTTGGTATCTCCCACAAGTGTACCTCTTACTGAAATACACATGTATATTGCATGAAACAGCAATAAACTTAATGAAATGATTTAAGAAGGGGTTTAATGATCCCAACACATGGAACTATGAAGCTAGGCAAACAAAAACAAATACATCAAAATCAAAGAAGCTGGCATTTTCTTCTTTTTTCCCCCTTTGACAGCAGCAGTAACACAGCCAGCTGTCAGATATGTTATACTATTTCAGCTTTACTGCAAGATGAACTGCTGTTTGTCAAAGTGCTGCGACGTTTTAGTGCAGAGCCTGTAAGCCAGCAATCACAAGCTCTTACATTACTTCATTGTGACATGCAGTGACATGCTGTAACTCAACCACAAAAGACAATGTTTGACGTTTCTCTACACATCTAACTACGGGCAAAAGCTGTAGCTTCACCTGAAAGGTGCGTGTGTGTCTGTCCACTTTGAGGAGTGTGTATTTGACTTCATGCTGCCCTGTGTATCTCCATTTACAGGCCCAGTCCTCCCAGTCACAGCACGATGTAACAAGTCTCCAAACCATTACACGCTCCACCCATCCTTCACTGCCAGAGCTGTCTCACTCTGACTGAAGCGGCGTTCAAACAGAGCTGTACTGTTCTCGCTTGGTTAGAGCTGAATTATAGTTTCTAGCAGTGTGGAAGGGGACAATAGGTGGGGAAATTACCTGCAGCAGCTCAGGACAATGTAGACACAAAAGCACTGCTGTCAGGGAAAGTGAGCCGCCTCGCAAGAATCACACACAGACAAGTGGGCAGCACACACACACACACCAGGAGAGACACATAAATATACAGACTAAGAAAGCTCCTGAAGACTGGGTATCATGATAATTCATCCCACGCTGACACCAGCTCAGCACTGTTTACATACCAACGGCAAGCTCTGTCACAACAGCCTGTCAGCATAACTTGGCCAATCGGTGGGATGTCCAAAAAAATGTTGCTGTCGCCTGTCAGTCATATGGACGCAGCCTGTAGCAACCCGTCCTGTATGCGCCGTATGGTTATCCTGGACAAGCAAGGACATGTACCTGTGTATGTGAGACTGAACCAAAACAGGAAAGTTGCGGGCCGTAACACCAAAATAATGAGCTGAAAGACGCTATTAGGCTCCGTAGAGCTGATGGCACTGCTGCCTTGTCATTACAGAGGTGATGGAAGGTCAGTGCGTGTGTGTGTGCGTCTCAGTCCAGTACATTCCACCTCAGGTCCAACTTCTGCATTTTCTCTCCATGACCATCGTCTCACCTTTATTCCTCACCACTTCCCTCACCATTCCCGCCACTCAGGGGAGCGGAGGAGGAAATCGCTCGATATTGCCATGGTAACCACACAGACGACAGCGGTGGCCTGCATCTGCAGGGGTGTCTGCACACTGCAAGTGAGTGTGCAAATGTGTGTTGAGTGAGTGTGTGTGTGTGTGTGAGAAAGAGACCGGAGGAACTACTTTACCTTTCTGTTAAGAGAAAATCAACAAGATATAACAAGTGCATGTTTGTATCATATATTATATATTTATATGTTTTATATTATACTGATATATATTTACTTTTTTTGTTATCATTACAACCAAACTGATACGTTCCGTAGTCTTTGTCTGTTTCTTGTTTTATTTTGAAGTATTGTTTTTCTTGTCGTCTCAGTTCCTGCCCTTGTGTCTCCTAGTCTTGATTGTCTGCACCTGTTCCCCTTTACGCACCTGCCCCTGATTCCCTTGTTAACCTCTTCCTTAATTATACTGGTTCCCTTCCTTTGTTCTTCGTCAGTTCATTGTACTGTGTTGTGTCAGTTCTCTGAGTTCTGCACCATGTGTGTTCTGGACTGTTATGAGTGCTGTGTGTACTACTTCTTGTTCTGGATTATCTAGTTTTCATGCTCCTGTTTTGGATGTTTTCCTGTGCTTCTGTCTACCTGTCTGTTTGCCTGCCTTCCCTGTACCTGAGTTCTGAGTTAATAAACCATTGCAACTGCTTGAGCCTCCGGGTCTGTCTGCGCTTGGGTCCTTCTCCTGCTGCCCCGTAACACAAACTGCTTTGTTTACCAGCTGCTTTTGTCAATTATTGATGTGTAATTTAAAGAAACTTAAGTGCATTTTGCTACTGCCTATAAGGGACTTTTATATAACACTGGTATTAACACAAATTCTATTGAACCCTGGCAGATGTGCTATGGTCATTTTGTGCTGTGGGACAGTAAAATGTAGGCTGTGTCCGGAATCACTTCCTTTGTTCACTCGTTCACTGCTTCCTATATAATAGACCTTCACTATGGTGAGAAGTAAATTTAGATTGTGGACACAAATTAATCATCGTTATTTTGCGTTGTCACTGACGGGTGTAGAGCATTTTGGGGTTGTTGGCAGAAAGAAGTATACGTGTAATGGACTCTTTTCACTCATTTTATGAGAAATTGGAGAGCTCTATAGTGGATAATTTTGACACAATTCAGAAGACACTGAAATACATTGGATAAATACTGTATTGTACCCTATATAGTAGGATTTTAGACACAGTTATAGATTTAAGCATCACTAAAGAGAAGACACGCTAGCAGCGTGGCTCTATGGCTGTAAAACATGTCAAACCCAGTATAGACCAGACACAACTTGAATGTTTTGTTTTGTCCTGCTGTCCTTAAACATCGATCATACAACGTTGTGTGTAATACAACTTAACAAGGCAGAACTTTTATTGACTTTTTTTTTAAAGCCGATTGATTGGGATCAATTTAGAGTGTCACCAATACATATACATATCACACTACTAAAAAGCTCCACTTGTTAGTTGTAGTGTAAGATAAGACCAATGTACACATAGACTAATATAGTTTGATGGGAGCATTTGATGCCAAACGAGTCAGAAAATCCTCAGTTGTTTTGGCCAAAAAATGTTAAAAAAAAAAAAAAAAAAAATACAGTTTAGCAATTTGTACATTCAATGTGAGGATGAAGTTGAGTGTCAAATAGAGAGAACATGACAACAAAAAAAGGAGTGTATAAATAAATGAGCCAGTAAAGCTCCACTTAGAGCTAACGTTCCTGAAGTGCCAGCAGCAGCAGCAGGAGGAGGAAGGAGAGTCCAGACGGTTTCTTTTCAATTACAATGCAGCATCTGGCAGCACACACAGTCTCATAAACAACGTCCTCAAAACAACGGCTGACAGGACGTCTGCTTACATCAAGACAGGCTGGGAACTCAGTTCATTCGTCTTTTATTTGGTGTTTGAGTTTCACTCACCTTTTGCCAGTGTGATTTAAATCAGTCATAAAAATAAACCCAAGTCAAATAAAATAGGGTGTTGCAAGCTTTTGAAATGATGACTATTTTTTATCCATAATACTGACCATTCGGGTGGTGCTTGCAGCTGTTCGTATGTGTGTGTGAAGAAATTAATTGGTCCCAGGGCCAACATGGCATTTAAAGTTCAAATGATGGAGGTGGAATACAAAATGGAGGAGTAAAACATCTCCAGTAATTAGCAATAGCTTTTAGTATTTCATTTTTACATTTTCATAATGCAACTACTGTCACCTGCAGGCCACTGTGCCTGACTTAAAAGGAGCCTGATTGGTCCAATCCGTCTAATGCTGCAGAAACTGACCCAGAATGCAGCATGGAGCAATAGAAAATGTTCACTGTGCAGCGCACAAGAAAATGTCAATCCCACACACACCGCATGAAACAAAAACAAACATTTTGCTAAAAGCTCAATAATTGAAAGATCAATGTTGGACTAGTTGAAATGGCACCATTGTCCTCTGATTCCAGCAGATATAAAGAAGCGTGGGATGTAAGCTATATTATGATTAAAAACAGCACAAATGTTAGCATATTGTAAAATGAATGGCTAATCCCTTTTCGAATGCATTGTGTGTGTATTACTTCATTTATGCCCCAAAAGCCCAAAAAGATACAGAATACCCCTAAAACTCTGATCAGACTGAGGAGGTAAATGTGATTCAGATATGACTGTAAATGTAAATTGTACAGACAAAGTCCATACATAAGTCCATGAACACAGGCAAGCTGACATGTGTACATGGGTTTAAGTATCACACAAATCGAGTCAGTTGCATTCTTGACAACAATGTGGCCCGAGCCCTGTAGCTGTTTGCTTTTCGACAGCAGTGGCTCTGGGCTCCCGTTTAACATTCTGCCCTGTATTCAGCACTGTACTCGGAGTCACCAAGCTTTCAGCACAAAGAACACAGACAGTAGAAATGATCCGAAAAGTGACAATACATCTGTGATAGTCTAAAGTACTCGAGCCATACTACAGTAGGTTGATCTTTAAAGGTGCTGTAGAAAGCCTTGAATGAGTACAAATCTCTTGGCAGACCAGGTGAATCGGGAGGTCCTTGTGTTTTGTTACTACATTCTGCTTCTCTATTTTAGCAGAGGAGAACAGCAGTAGAAACAAGGTCACTGTTCACATACTGTCCTCGCACTGACTCACTAGATTAACCACATCTTACCTCCTGCACTGTAGTTCACCGTTGAAGGTTGAAACAGGTTTTGGCTAAGTAACCACTCATTGGACAGAAAAGGATCAGCAGTATAGCAGACAATACTCACTCTGCTTGACAAGTGTAATTATCATGCAAAACCCTCACTTCCTATTCTACTTTCCTGATATAACCACAGTTATGAAACAATACTGGTCCTAGTTTTCATGAAAGCATCTGTATTCATTTAGCTTTGCTGCACCCAACAGCTGTAAAAAAAAAAAGAAAAAAAGAAAAAAAAAAGAAAAAAAAATACCCCACAGCTAGAAAAATGTAAATTATTTGGAGATTCATTATCTAGCATTTGCAACAGGTTGTTCAGCATAACGACACAAAATAAAAATTGGGCCAAAGAGTGAACTAGGATTTCAGAAACACATCTACAGATTCGAAGGCAGTCGGTGGAGGGCAAACCATAATTAACACTGAAGGTGTTGCAAGGTTGCAGCTTCTGTTAACAGTTTATATTTTGTTATATTCTGTAACTTCTGGGTTTGATTTTCTAACAAAACAGCCCGTGAATGGAAAGCAAATGGAAGCCCACGCGTCAGACCCTGTCACTATTATGCTACATTTATGAGCTAGTGTCAGCCAGAAAAACCGTGTGATGGAGGAAAAACTCACATTCCAATCACCACCAAAATACAATCAATGGATCCATAAGCCAACAATCTGACCACCAATCGTTAGCCAAATTCACTTTAGAAACTGACACAGTCCATGTGTTTATCTCTAGTAATTTGTGATGACTCATTTTCTACACATCCTCTTATTTACTGCAGCTCTGGTCTCGCTATGTGTAGTCATCCAGACACAGAAACACACACATACACACACACACAAAACAAACCTGCAGAGCATAAAAACACATGCACAATGCATTAATAAAAGAGTATTTTTTTTACTTAAAAATAAAAATGTACAGTAATTGTACATTAAAGACAATGTTGTCTTTTTGAAACCTGTCTTGTTCAAATGACAGTGCATCATTGCATCCTCTGATGCTATCAGGTGTGGTTGAGTCTCTATCTAGCAGTATTAATAGCAGACATACTTTATAGTGCAGAGACACACACACACACACACACACACACACAAGGATATCATCCCTTCCTTTGTTATTGTATTGAAAAGACGACTGCAGCCATAGAAAGCTTCAAAACACTGCACCGCTTTCCTCTGCTTCTCCTCTCTCTTTTTCCCACCTGAGAGAATAGCATGTTTGGAGGTGATAATACATTTGAACATTTCTCGAGTCAACTTCATCTTACTGGATAGGTGGGAAGCCTCTCACAGACATTTGGAGGGATGTGACGGCAAACACAAAAGGCAGGAGAAAAGTGGGACAACAGTAATCCCTCGTTTGAAATAAGTGAGATTTAGGTGTCAAAAAATTCCTGCTTTTGATACTTCATAACATACTCATCACATTGCATTTCATGGTGAATTTGATGATGCTATACCATAAAACCAGACTAGAGAGGTAGAGAGTGATTTATAAAAATTATGATTGATGGAGATATTAAACAAATAGCTGAGCAAGTATTGGCCAGGGTGCTTATACTGATTTATCACAGTGGAAACAATCATAATACCCCTCGGATACATTTTAGAAAGACGCACAGCCACAGCAAAGCAGAGGAACATAGTGCAAGAGATAAGAAATAGAGGTGCATCAGAAAAGTCTGCAGTTTTGGCTCACTCACACAAGTCCTCAAATAAACTATGAAGCTACAGCCAGAAGCTGGTTAGCTTAGCTTAGCACAAAGACTGGAAACGGGGAAACAGCTAGCCTGGCTCTGGCCGAAGGTAACAAAAGTTTATTTAATCTGTACAAATACCAAAGTGTGAAAACTACACGTTGTGGTTATACAGCACACGGGAGAAGTTTGCCTTTAGGAAGTCAGGTGATGTAGTATAAAGAGCGACAAAGTCCATGTAGCAAGGAGGTTGGGATGGATGAGTGGGTCAAACACTGGACTTCCACCCAGGAAGTTACCTGGCGGTAACTTCATATTTAGCCTACAGACATGTGAGTGGTAATTATCTTCCTCTGGGTAAGAAAGCGAATGTATTTTGAGGTAATAACTTCACATGTTGATTTTTTTTACTCTTGCCTCATAAGCCTATGGACTAGCTTAATCCCAAGAATGTGCTTAGACACTTGTACTGATAGTAAGATGCTCCATGTGCTTATCTTACTTGAAAGAACTTTTTTCCCCCTCTAACCTTTTACCACAACACCATACAATGTGTCCACTGCTTTCTGTCACATCTGATAATTTCAGTTTGTTGACATGCAGACTCTTGTGCACCACAGGCGGAGACTGTTCAGGATTCATTAATGTATGAGTAACAACTGCTGTGCATATTTATTTGTTTCATTTCATGCTATTCTGGCATCAAGGCATTAATTACTAATTTTATAGGTAGTTGGATCAGTGCTTGGCACCTGCAGATCCACTTAATGAGCTACTTGGATCAGTTATGCCATAAAAAAACAAAACAAAAAGGAAATTGAGCTGCTCAAGCAAAAAGCATAATAGATGGATGATTCTATTTAAAACTTCTTTCTTTCTTCTCTGATGTGCTATGTGTTCCTGGTTACAGTGCATGGTCACCAACACTTCATCCATGTTTAATCTTAAGACTCTCCAGGGGCCACATCCATCATGCACAGCAACACTCTCACCTGCGCACACACGTAGAGTACATACACAGAGGATGGTATGGTATTTGTTACAGGTCACACAGGGGCATTACTCCCTTCCACCGGACATGATGGACACCAAAGTACAAATCGCTCGCTCCCCGTTCTCTTGCTGTTGGTTTGAAGGTCACACATTCTCTCTGGGGACATGATAGTCGAGAGAGATGTGTTTGACATCTATCATCTATCAGCTGCCTTTTCACACTCGGACAGAATTGATTTCACAAGAATTGGCCCCTTGGAGATAAATAAAAAATGAAATGTTCTTTACTAGCACACGTAAAGAGGCAGCCTGTATTTCACATATGGTTGGGAAACGGTCTACGAGAATGTTTTACATTCCTGTGGCTGCTTTTCTGTATGCACGAGGAGAGGAGCCCAGTACTAAGACTCTGGCAGAGGTTCTGAGCTACATAAGAAAATCTCATTTTCGTGGAGCAAAGTAGACCAAGCGAGATGGCGTAACATCAGTTTGTTAATGAGCAACATCTTTATCTAATGGAATTTTTTTTTCCAGTCTAGTGCTGATTTACTTACTGAACTAAAATCTCATTATATTCTGTTCTACTGAAAGCACAGACGTCTTGATATACATCATGATAATCTGTTGCTGTTATAGACTTGTTTAAACACTTGACACATCCCATTATTTGTGGCAAAAGGAGGTTTTAAAAGGCATTTTCATTCAAATAAATTAAAACCTAATCATATTTTTGACAGGTCTAGCCTTGGCTTTTTTTTTGTTGGACATTTTCACAATGCCTTTGAATTCTATCTGATATATAACATAAGAGGAGGTGGGTGAAGGATGAAAAAACAAGATATTTTCCTGGAAACACACACAAGAATATACAAAATGGAAAAAAATGATACCAGATCTTAATCAGCCAATAAATCTAAGGTTTTCCTGTACGAGGCCTGACTGAAGCTTTAATATCAAGATACACACAAGCAACATACACAGCCTATATGCACACACATCACAGTATATCCATAGTCATATGGCAAGTCAGCTAGCCAGTTAGTTGGAGTGGCGAGTATTTGAGAATTGGAAGGGGTATAATCTGTCGGGCTCATGCGAACAGGGAGACCAGCAGCCGAGTCATATAATCCTTCCATCTCCACCCCAGATGATGTAAGAGAGGAGAGGAGAGGAGAGGAGAGGAGGGAATATAGGAAAGTGCTAGTACGAGTGGAGTGGTAAGAGGGCAGGAGGATGATAGATGATTAGGGGGAGAAAAGTGGAGACGAATTCAGAAAACTGGAGGTTTAGAAGGAGAATTGATTTGTCCACTCATATGCCAGAGTAGAAGCTACAGTCACAACAAAAATCCTGATTGTCCTGGGAAAGCTTCCTACTTAGAGTGGAACTATCATGTTAGTAAAATCAAGTCGGCGGGAAATTTAGCCTTAAATGTGTTTCATCCCTTTAGTTTTTTTCTTACACTGCAGACTATGACTGACGCACACAGTAAAGCTAAAAAATAACTAAAAACTTAAAGCCACTTCAATGTTTAGCTCTTTATGTTATCCCCTCTTATTTTTGCAGTTTTTCCTTGCTTGTATCACATGAACCTTCTAGCGTTTTCTGTATTGTCTGGGCAGTATGAGCACTTTTAATGTATTCAATTGTCTTAGTTTTTTTATTGTGTTTATGTGTTCTGTTTTCATGTTTTTGTGCTGCCTTGCTGAAAAAATACTTTCCTCTTGCGGGTACAGATCTGAACCGACATACCATGTTATTAGGCTAAATACTTTAAATTGTCTGAAATTGTTTATTTCAGACCAACATATTTTTAGAATCCCAGTGAGCCAAATCTAGCTATTTTAGCCCATAAAGATAGTCATGGCGGCTTTCACAATGGCTAGACATGCTGTCTGCAAAAAGAAAAAAATGTAATAATGTTGCAGTAATAACAGACATAAATTGTACTATTTTTATTTCCAACTAGTTATACTGCAGCTGTATTCCTCTACTGTGTGGGTTGCATAGAAGTAAACAGTTCTCATGATTGTGATGGTATTCATTTTGTCCATATCACTCAGGCCTACCATATCACTTTATACATTACGGACAAAATAAACTTCAGTTTTGGTCACCGTGTATTCCTAAACATCCCCTCATCTCAGGCTCATCCAGTTCTGCTTCAAGTCTGACCTGATTTATTCCGTCTGTGCACTCTTCATCCATTTAATCCCATGTACCAGGGTTTGAAATAATTCCTTGTAGTCAGCCACAGAGGCAGACTGATCATGTTGCAGCCAGGTCAAAACAATGTTATCTGGAGCAGGGGAGGCTGGATAAAAGCTGCCCTGCTGCTGTCCTGCACGGAAACAATTCACTGGGGACGCAAAGTGGCCAGAGCCACCGCAGGGATTAACAGCTACCATCACAGCTGACACACACACACACACACACACACACACACACACACACACACACACACAAGCGCCAACACTGCCTGACTCACACATAAAAAAAATGCACATAACAAAAAGTTCACATCAGATCCAACAGGTGCAACAGCAACAAAGAGTATTTTCAAAATTAAACTCCAGCCATGGAAGAAAGTGCTTTCCTCAACTCAAATAAACAATGTGTGTGAAAATACAAACAGTTCCACATAACCACGCTGAACTTAACCCTGCAGATGCGTGTGTATGTGTCTGTAGGAAAATATTTGTTTATACGTGCCAGTGAGAAGGTATTTAAGTGACTCAGTTAGTGAGAGAACAAAATGTGTGAAACAAAGTGAGTGATCATTTAACAAAGCAAACTAATGAGCAATCAAGTGAGCTTGTCTGTGTTTACTCTTAATGACCAAACAGAACCAAGCATCTCAAATTAAGCCCTTTTTTTTCCCCCTCGAGTTAAGGAAGTTATTTTACATCTCTGGCCAAATCGGTGAAATGACTTTAATCACAACATGAGACATTATTGCACAGAGACACAAGACTGCTCTGCAATCAAAATGATTAAAATATAAAAAATAAACAGCAAAAGAATGGCAACATAAAGACCGTGCATGGCTGATAAAAAAAAAAAAAAATAAGAGGATGAAGTTACCTGGGAGATCAGAGAGCGCTCCTCTCTCTATAATGTGCTTTCTGTAAAGAGTCTTCAAAACCTTGGCGCTGCCGAACCTCTTGAAGCGACTCTTCACATTGTTATAATACCATTCAAGCGACTGTGTCCTTAAAATCCTGCAGACAAGGAAGAAAGAAGGAAGGGGGTAGAGGAGAAAGAAAGAAAACATGATATTAAGTCAACAAGAACAGATGGCAGAAACTGGCAGGAATCAGATTTTATTATAATTACACCAGGATTATAACTTTGAATTCAAGCCAAGACTTGAGGCTCAAGTTGAGTGGCTTTTAATTATTAAAGTGTAAATAACCAGACTGTATAGACTTTTTTTTCAATTATTTTAAGAAAGAATGAATCCAATAAAAAACTGAGTCAGGTACAACTGTGGTTTTGTGTTATTGTGTACTTTTAAAATAGGTTTGTGTTGCTGTCAGGCTGTCATATATAAAGCCCTGCTCTCTGATTTAAAACAAATAATTGGCTTTTTAAGGTGATTTAGCGGTGCCTCTTTCTGTTTGTGGAGGCTGTATTAAGGATATGAAAAGTGTGTGTTTACAGTAATATTATGTAGGATCCAAGCTGTGTATGACTGCAGTGAATGCCTAGGTTTTCTGATGTGACGTCACGTCATTTTCCAGGCTTTTCTTTATTTCGTGGTGCATGGCCGGTTGGTACTTGAATGCCAACCAATTACATAAGCAGTAATTCATAACGGAGTGGGTTATGAAAAGCCCTCAGAAAAGCGCTTCCTTTGCGCCAGTGTTGCGTAGGATTGCATGAAACTCTGCCAACTTTGTGTTTAATCTTGCAGTCCCTCCTGCTCTTCTTTTGCTTTTTCGTGCCACTGTCTCACACACACACACACACACACACACACAAGTGAGGCTAAACAAACACAACACACAAAGACGACAGATTTGCGCAAACACACACTGTATTTATTTACACACTATTCATTACCATTTACCATGTGTTATGTACACATTTTTGCCTTTTTTCTTGTTGTTGAAAGATGCTATACAAATAACTTGCACACACACATGAACATGCATATTTACATGTTCATAACTGTATTTATGAGTGTAACTATTGAGTGGTAGGAGTATATATGCAAGTGTTCCTATGTGTGTTTCCTTTGTCTATGTTTGAACATTTTGTGCATGAAATAAAAGAATCCACATACTGAAAGCCTGTGGCACTTACTGCACATTAATCATTTATTACTTCGCTCCTGATACCTACTTTATTAGTGTATTCTTTAACGGAATGAGTGGGAATTTTTTGTGAGTTACTGACTTTTCTACACTTTCTAATTCTGATGTTTTTGTAGTCAGTGACCTTTGTATCAAAGGTCAATTAAGTCTTTCATGGTTTCTAGTAAAGGGACAATAGGGACACGCACACTCTACATACATAACAACATGCCACATTGACTCCATCTCCCTCATTATGAAAGAGCAGGGAGAACGTGAGAGAGTACATGCGATACATGAGTGTTTTAGTGTGTGTGTGCATGTTGATGCTTCTGCTCAATGAAGAGACAGGCATGTGAAGGAGAGGGTGAAAATAGCCATGCTAATAAAAGGGATCCTGAGTGCCCCTGAGGCTGCATGGTCTGTCACATCCATCCCAAACCCCCCTGCTTCTAAACCTCCCTCCCTCTTTCTCAGTGGATTTATTATCCTCTGCCTCTATCAGCTGGGCTGCTCAATGGGCCTCAGCTCCTTAATTTCATGCCACAGGTCAACCTCACTCTAATAGTGGCTGCCGAGCTCCAGTGAAGAGGCTTGGCTCTTTTTATCTCCCTCGGGCCAAGGAAGAAGGCACAGAAATGAATCTGCAAGAGCAACGCGGCGCCGAGGTGCATCATACGAGGCAGAAATACAAATAGGTTCCACCTGAACTCTAAAATGTGCTGGAGCCACAGGGAGCGAGCTTTGAACTGAGAAGGTGATTGAAGAACAGGGGAGGGCTGCAATATGGTGGGTATTGTTATCTGAATGGAATCTTAATTCACGTTCAAATTAGGCTGTATGTCTGAGTTGCATGCATGGCCACACCCTCAAAATGAAGATTAAAAAATATAACTGACTGTTTGCTAAACCCCCACCCCCCTTTGTTACTGTTGCTAAGCCCTCCATTCTAGCACAGCTTGTATGCAGTTTTCAATGATAACGGTTTTTACAGATTTACAAGTCGAAATTCTTAGTATTTTTTGAAACAATGATGGTAGACTAAAGCAGGCTTCACATTTCTAGCCAGATTCTGTCAGCTGAAATGACAGTTGTCACTGGCAGATTTTCTCAGGTCTAGCTATGGCTAGCTAAGCTAATGTTAGCTCCATGAATTGTTTGGGTCTTAAATACGCACTTGATGATCAGGATCAGGATCCTCACCAGTTAATGATCCATGTAGAAGACAAGGAAAAAAAGAAACAGCATTGTTCTTGTATTGCATTAGTCCAAGTAGCAGTAGGAAAGATGCAAAATCAGACAGTGTACCTAAACTCAGATATACAGTAGTAGTATCCACAAAACAAGGAAATACTACACAGTGGATGTGCTATTAGGAAAGAGGCTTTTTTTTTTAAACAAGTAACCTCACAAAATGTAGTTAGCTAATGATGTTGGTATGCTGGGTGATGTTACTGCTGTAGGTAGTAAGCTAGTTAGCTGGACATGCTAACATTTGCAGCTTACGTTAGAAAGGCTCTGGAGAGGCTTAAAAAAACCCTCCAAACTCTTCAAATGCCAGTATAAAACTTGACAGGCCTGCTGTGCCTATGCAAAGCAATGATTATAGAATCGCTCTTTGAGGTTTAACAAATGCTTAACTGAAGAGCCTATTTATAATATTTACAATATACATACAGTATGAATAAATGCCCTCAAAATGTTTATTTTAGCATATTTTTACCGTGCATGCATACATGTTTTGGTTTTGAATGTAGTTACGCAGTGGTGCAATGCTCTCATTCCTCTGCCTGTCACTCAAATTGGAACAAAAACAGATAAGTAAATGCAAACTTCAGCTCAGGCATCTGCTCCCTTCCATGCCAGCTATACAAACTTGTTGAAATTAGCCAAGCTTTCCCCTTCAGAGAAAAAGGAGCGAGAGAGGGATTTAGGACAGTGGGAGAGGCGTCTCGATGAATGAAGCATGACATTGCTTCCCTAGAGTGATCTGATCTAAAAAAGAGAGGAAGAAGGGAGGAGAGTGGAGTGGATAAGCAGAGGCTTTCAAGCAAGAGCTGCACTGCTGTGTGAGCTTCTGCAAGTACACATTTCATAATGAGGCTGGGAGATTCCCTGATGCTCGACTGCTGCATGAATAAATAAGAGGGATTCCTGTGGATGGTCTCCTGACACTGGGCCTACCCTTTCTCTATCATCACTTCGCCTTTCCTCGACTGCGTGGAAACTTGGGAGCCAACGCCTCCCTTCTCATCCTGTCCTCTCCTCATCTCTCCAGCCCTTTTGCCCTCTATACTTCAGAAGATTGATTTACATATCTAAACGAGGTCTACATAAAATATAGAAGAATATATAGAAGTGCAATAAAAAGTATCTAGCTTTGCTGCGTTTCCACCTCCCCTGGCAAAAGGAACCATTACCATAATTGACTTTCTGAGCCTTCTAATGAACTGGTTCAGCTTCTGATGAGACTGCTGTAGGGATGGGAGCAAAGGGAGAAGAAAGAAGGGTGGGGTTGACTTTAACAGAACATCAAATCGACTGAAGTTTCTTCTGAAGACTTGCAGAGTGACTGTTCTTGTTAATAGAGGAACATAACACGAAAAATTAGATTGTTCTCAACTCCAGGGTTAGATCAAAGCGCCTGATGTTTGGGAAGTTAAAGCCCTCAAGTTGTGAGGTCTTAATGAGTGAAAAGCTGGAGGAGTCTTTCTCTATATCAACTCTATCATTGTGTACCAAGATTAAAACTTTTCTGCACACATAAGAATAATAAGAAAGTAATGAAAAACTAATATTTGCTAATATTTTTTCACATATATCAGAAGACATGATGAGATATAAGCTGAAACCTAAAGAGGTTAAGCTGATATTTATGTATGTATTGGAGTACTTAAAGCTTTCAGCACAATTATGGAAGACAATCAGCTACCAACACTCGTTAAAAAAAAAGCACTTAATAGGAGTCAATTGGAAATTCTTACTTGCAAATGACCAAAAATGTAGGTTTGGTGAATCATTATTAATTGGATAAGGGGCTCTGTACACATCACCTATTACTTTACACAGGGGGACAAGGCAAGATGCTCTCATTCCGCCTTACTCTTAATCTTAGTAATCTTACTCTTATACCTTATTAGTCTTTACGCTGATGATGTGTTACTGTTCCTATAGGACCCTCAGTCATTCCTACAGGAATCCTTTACTCAATAATCCAACTACTCAGCTAACTGGTCAGAATCTATTATTATATCCTCTGCATGGATGGATGGAATGTGGCAGCCCTTGCATCACCTATTCAACTGTCTAAAGGTAATATAAAGGAATACTAAAAGAATAGTGATCAACATTGAGTTTGATGATACTTTATGGATTTATGGAACCCTGAAGGAAAAATATATCTTTACCCTTGTCCTCCTCCACAGGGAGGTCAAAGGTCAGATTCATTGCTTGCTCAATGACAGCAGGGTGCAAGGTGTGGTGGGGAATCAAATTTGGTCCGATTGGCTGAAAGAAACTTTCCCTTATCGCTGTTCTACCTTGCTGTCTCTGATCTGTTACACAAATATATAAACTGCAACCAAAATATGTCCTCAGCTGAAGGCGGGCCCATTCAAAATCAAATGTAGTGCACAACAGGGGAGGGATATTAATATTGATTAATTTCTGTTATGAGGACTAGGAGAAAATCCAAGTCCAAACAAGAATTAATGGTCTTTCATCCACATCTCTTGCCGCTTCTGTGGTTGTGTATTTGTGCACGTCAGAGCAGATTTGTGCAAGAGGGAGAAGTGAGAAAAGGACGATTTATTTTCTATAAAAGCTGTAAATTGCAGTTTTTTGTGAAAAGAAAACACAGACCAAGAAAAGGTGTACTTTTAACAGAGAACAATAAAGATTGTGTGAGTGTTTATGCATATAGATATATTTACCAGCATGACACTTGGACGTTCACTTCCTAGTGTGTGTTTACTAATTATACAGACTACATGTAGGTTGTTAAGGTTAGGTTAAAGCATGTAGGTTGTCATGTACTGTGAAAATCTCACATAAATCGCATGTTTTAGGCATTGTTTTGCATATTCATTACATTCGCTTTGCGCTATGTTGTCTGTGTTGCTCCACCACAGCACTAAAACACTCTTTTAAAATATATTCAGTGTTGGCAGAACAGGCCAAAGGACAAAGGACAAGATTGTGGGTCAACTGCTAAAAAGCCTACAGTATGAGATTTTTAGGGCATAGCTGTACTAACCTGTCGGTATGATTTATACAGCATCTTGTTTGCAGCAGGCAGGAAAACAACTCTATTCACAGCAGTGAATCATTTTCTTTTATATGTGTGTGTTTGTGTTCCTGCTGGACACACTGATGCACTCAGTATAAGATACACACCTCAGCTGGTAATATCATCTCCAAAAGCCAAATCTCTTGGGTTCAAATACAAGCAAAATGGCCAGGCTGCAACCAAAACAACACATTGCGTGCTGTTCATTTAGAAAATAAATTAATTTGAGACAACGCTTGTTATGTTGAGAGAGGATGTGTTCCCTTACAGTGCATGACCACATGAGCAGGGTCTATAGAAAACACTGAGCATCTGTTTTATATATAACCCAGCGGTTGGCAGGCTCTCATTAAATGAACAGGCCCCTATGACTGGAGACACATTTGCATGCAGCATGTGTTAAGACAGCAGTTTAAATCTGCACAGTTTTCACTGTGTTTCTGTTATACTGCAGCATTTAATCTGGACAGCTACAGCAGGTTGACAACAGGGTATTCTGCTACATTCACTTATCTTACCTGTGTCTTTAAAAAGTCTCAATTTAGGCAATTTACTCTGCTATGTCTTCCTCCTATCTCCTAACTCTTTCTTTCAAGACCTAAAGCTGTCTCCCTTCCTCTTTATCACCCAGCTCTCTCTTCAGACCTTCACCATCCAGGGTGTTACAGATGAATGTGTCAGCAGCTGGGAGAGCCTGTGGCATAGTATGAAAGACTGGAAATGAGTTATATTGGGACAAAGTGCTCTCAGAGAGAGCATGGATAGAGGGACAAAAAAGTGAATTACTAACTGTTCAAACGGTGTCTGGTTTCCTAAAGCAGTTGTCCTGATTTTTAGGAGTTAGACTGTCAGACCTTCAGTATGCCACTGACACTGCCAATACTGATTCTCTATCAGATGATGAAAAGTAAGATTAGATCTTGACCCTTACATAGGTTTAAAAACAAACATTATAGCTAAATAATCAATTATCCATTAGAGACATCCAATATTTGCTGTGTGGAAGAAAGATTTCTGAAATGTTACATAAAACTCTCACTCAGAGTCTTATGGAAGTTCTTCAATACCATATCCTCTTTTAGGTTTTCAACCTAACAACATCTAACATCTACTGGTATCAGTGCATCCTGACACAGCAATAGATGGCAAATTCTCCGCTGTAGATCAGAAGATGGATGTAAGAAACGTATTAAAACTGTACCCGTATCATTGTACTGTAATACAATAGTCTGTTATCATCTTACTTCAGCAGCTTTCGAGGTAACCCCACCTCACCCGTGTTCATTTTTGTGAAGCATTTTGTCCTGTTATGTCTAAAAGTAAGTCTTTGAGAGTCAGATAACAAGAATCCAAGGATGCTACTCAGTACAAAGAGTGAGCATCCTGTATAATGCTTACTATCAGTTCCTAATGACTCAATCAATCAATAATGCATTTTAAAGACTTAGGGTGCAGTGAAACTACAGCTGAAAGTA
The DNA here is from genome assembly GCA_002120245.1 of Maccullochella peelii. Taxonomy (NCBI): domain Eukaryota; kingdom Metazoa; phylum Chordata; class Actinopteri; order Centrarchiformes; family Percichthyidae; genus Maccullochella; species Maccullochella peelii. The sequence goes on along the minus strand of LKNJ01001095.1, from coordinate 53,180 downwards.
TTCTAATTCAATTTTTTCAAAGAATTTGGTCTTTTCATTAATGATTTGGACTTCATTCATGGTTTGAAATCTGATACATGTCTTTTCTGTGTCCATGTGCCTGTGGTCTGATTACCAGATACCACAATTTGATAGATAGATAGACACTTTATTGATCCCGAGGGAAATTTAGGCATCCAGTAGCTTAAATACAAAACACCAATTTGTGTTGTTTTTACGGTCACTGAATAACTGAATCCTAACAAAACTAGAGCATTCATAAAGCAGTATAATCCAGAATATGAGACAGTTAGGTGTGGGCATGGACCACAGTTTGGCTCCGATAACAGCTGGCCAGATGTCACATCATTTGTTGTGGTTCAGCTTCACATGTGGGACATTTTGAGGATGAAGGTCTGTTCAAAATGATATCAGATATATAGGTCATTCCACAGAGTCCAAAACATTCTCCCAATGAAATGACAAAGCTGCACAGACAGGTTTTCACAGGCCGCAGCATATTTACATATATTTCCGTGTGGATGTATAGAGCATATGGGAAAGTGAGATAATCCGCTCTCAGCCTCCTGCTTCTGCACAGCCAGAGCACCACATGGGATTTTAAGGGGAGCGTGGCGGAGAGGCAGAGCTCTGCAGCAGCCCAGCAATTGTGGGAAATCTAGTGACAGAATAGACTGTGGTTACGCTTTCCACCACTCAACTCTTTCTCCATCTGGCTATTCTGCGTGGATAATGAAAACTGCAGCTCCTTGCAGCCTCTGTCTGAGCAATCACGTGGAGCCAAAATCATGAAACGATTAGAGGCTGAAAGAGGCACATGTCTGTAAACAAAATGAATTTGTTAAATGTCTTGTGAGAGAACTACAAAGCCCATGATGGTAATTAAATCTCAATAAGGTGGCATCAGTGGCTTTTTGTAGGTTTTTTTTTTAGGTCACTGTCAGAGTGGGAACCCTGGTTTTATCCTCTCAGTTTCATCAAACTCCTCGGCAAGGAAATGAAAATCCACTGTGGTAACAGGATTTTAGAGATTACACAATGAGTGCACAGGAAATCTTTTCTTTAAAAGGTTATTTTGGTGTTTTTTTCTATTGCCCCGCATACAGGGTAGTAGGGGTACTTTAAGGTGGCCAAATTGTCCTGTAATCAGAAGATCAGTCATTCTAACTGCCAATGTATCAATCAACACCCATCCATCCAAGATCCCCAGTCTTTGTAAGCTCAGCTGGATAATAATGTCAGCAGTATACGGGTGCCCTGTATAAAAGCAGTCAGTGGAGAATAAGGGAGGGAGGCATTGGGTAAAGGTCATTAACCTGATTCAAACCACAGACATTGAGAAAAGGACAAACAGGACAATGGAGGAACAGCATACTGAAGCTGCCAGAGCCCAATGTACTGAAGTGTCAGCCTTAACAGCCTGTTAGGGAGCAGAGGGAACCAGCCTGACAACACCAAGCTACATACACTGCTGTCACCTGTTAGAGACTGAAGAGAGGAGCAACGGAGGGGAAAGAGAGGGCAGATGAGAACAGGGAAAGGGAAACTGAGACAAAGGGGGAAGGACTGACACAATGAGCATGTTAAGAAAAAAGGTCATTGCTTTGATTGGCATCGTGGAGCCCAGGCATATGGGGGCCATATTTGTTCCATGGGATCTATTTTTAGAAGTCCCTTTTCAAAGCACAGCCCCAGTCTATGTAATCTATGTGAATCAATCTTCAATGGAAAAGTTGAGGAAGCAGGGATACCATCTTTGGCTGCAGTAGCTCTTTTAAAACCTGTTTGAGTGTGAGTGTGTGTGTGTGTGTGTGTGTGTGTGTGTGTGTGTGTGTGTGTGTGTGTGTGTGTGTGTGTGTGTGTGTGTCTAGTAAGCCAGGAAGCTTTTATCACAGGAGAGGAACATAGTGTACAGGAAATGTTTCACAGAAGGTTACAGAACAGTTCCAGACATCAAGGTTTGACACTAGTGGTAGGTGCCCGTCTAAAGCACAGGAAGGCTCATTTGAATGAAAATGTAAAAGTTCGACTCACTTCCTGTTTGCATGATAGTGAACTGTCTGTAAAGTGGTTGCTGCCAGAGCAGAAATGAAAAACTCTCCAGATTAGAAAGGTTTCAGGTTTATGCTGCAAATAGAGCACACGTCCTTTGGCTTTAAAGACATTTCCCATTAATGCACCAGGGTCATTTAAAACATAAGCAGAACTTTATCGTTATATACACCAGACAGCATGCAGTTGAAGAGAAATCAGATTAGCACTGAGTATTTGCAACGTTTTTAAGTGCAGATTGTTGCCTGTCAAAGACTAAAACACAGCAGTGCTTTGTGTCTGAAATCCAAACACAAAAGGGGAATAAAGACTCACAGTCAGACACACATGGCTTTAATATCCAGTCCACAAATCTGATCACAAACACCAGCATGTCTGGCTCGATCTTACAAAGACATTTCATGGATATTATGAATGGCAATGCCTAAAGGAGACCTTTGTTTTTCTCTGATAAAGACCAAGACATTTAAAACAGCCCTAACAAACCCTTTATTACATTTAAATGTGTGTAGTGTCTGCGAGCATGTGTTTGTGTCTGTAAGTATTTTCCTATTGAAGTGATTCCTGTGTCTCTGTGACCTTAGGGCCACATCCTCCACTCTCTTGATTGCATTTCATTGGAGGAAAGGCGGCCAAAAAACAAGCCAATAAAGTTAGCCATTTCACTGCACTCCCACCAATTAGGAAACCAATGAATGGCCCGCTTCCCAAACAAGCCTCTGGCATCCCTCATCCTGGGAGCAGTTCCCATCAAGTTAGTCACACAACACCAACCAAGAAACAAAAATCGCCGCTGGAACAGCAGACTCTTCTCACAACTCCTGTCTTTGTCTTCCTTCTTGTTCTCAGTCTCACTGGATGTATGCCGTCTAACTGAATGTTTCTCTGTCCCTCTCTACTTTTTCCAAGTTGAAACGCCCCCCCTGCAAATTAGTCTTTATAATGCAAATATGTTGTGTTTACAATGCATTTCTATGCATACATATGCATAGAAAGCATATATTATTTTGAGCAAGTGGAGAAAAACAACAGCTGGAAATTTAACACAATCTTCTCTCGGCCTCATGCACATTATAAGTACGTATTTGAATCCAACATAAAGTAAGTGAAGCATAGGATTGTGCAATTGAAAGATTGCTCTTACACTGGCAGCAGCAGCATTTAGGAGCAGTGCTGGATTGTGCAGATGGACGGAAGTGCAGATTGCATGACGCCGTACCTTATTTAACCAACCAACCATTAGCTCAAGTACATATTACATACATAAAGCTACCAAATGTCTTATTAGTATATTAGTACATGCCATTTAATACATGTGTGTTGACCATGTGCATTTTTAATATGCATAAGCCTGAAAAACTTTTCGCTAAGTGAGAAACATTCATTAGAATGAATGGGGCACCATGTGGGAACACTATGTCACGTTCTTTTAATAATTCCATGCAAAAGATCAATCAAACTTAATCCACTCATATCAATGAGCACCAGGACACAAAAAGTCAGAGTAAGAGAAGCATTGTGGAGAGAGCACTGCAACCTGGAGACAAGAGGTGGTTGAGCTCAACTTGATAAGCTTAAATTTTTCCTTTTGTGTTTTGTCTCCTCTCTTTGCTCTTTGTTCTGTTGTCGTCTATGTAATAAAGTGGATAAATATAGTGCCCTATATAGCAAATAGGTTGTGACTTTGGACACAGCTATAGATTTAAGCATCACTAAAGAGAAGACATGCTGGCAGTGTGGCTCTGTGGCTCTAAAACATGTCAAACCCAGTTTAGACCAAACGCAACTTGAATGTTTTGTCTCAAACAATCCTGCTTGATGGTGGAAGATGCTGATAATCAGAATTCTACAGTTCCGGTTCTTTCTGCTTGTTTACATTCAGTTTACATCAAAGGTCTTCCTATAGTTTGCAGCCAGAATGCAGGATTAAACATGTTATCACTCCCAAAATGATTGACAGGTCGAACACAGTGACATTGTCACACACAATGTAAAAAAAGACAATTGTAACTATAGCCACTTTCCTACAGCCTATATTAATATACACACTTTTATCAACTGTTAAACTTTACTACATGTAGAATGGACTACAGTTTGTGTACTTCCTAAAATACTCTCACCATGAATAACAACACAAACACGCAACAGCAGGCATGTTGGCAACAAGAGACAGCTAATCAGCAACTTGGCCTCACACAGCCAAAAAGTCGCTGGTGGTGCGAGTTGATCCTACTCTACCAAATCAAATAGTGATGGAAGGCAAAATCAGGACTTTCCCATCCAGATCTTACATATTCTCAGGGGAAGAAAGCAGGTGGTTCAGGTATATTGGCACAGTGCTGCGTATGAACATTTAATATCATCTAACAAATTTGAACATCTAACTAATATTGTGAAACTTCCTGTTCACTCCGACTTGACACCTAGAACAAAGCTGGAGATAATTCATAAAAACAACAACATTCAGCTATAGACAATATACAATAACAAAGAAATAATAACCAACGTAAAAACCCTATTTTTTAAAGAAGCCATTAGCAGATATAAAACTTCCTGAGCAGTGGTCCAAAAGCATCCAAGGAAATTAAGTTGTTTATGTTGTTACACAGTTTTGGTGTGGGACATCATCAACCTAGCAATCAGCTGGCATACCTGGTATCCATTACCTGTTGTGTCCTGACCCTGCTCCTGACAATGGCTTTAAAGTGAAACAGAAAGCTTCAAACGGCAACACCTGTCCTTTTTTGGAGCAACTCTACCCTTTCAATTGGCTGCGTTCACATGTTGGGAAGCCAGTGAGGGATCATGTCCTCGTCGCTTTCTGATTCGTCCCCTGGCATGGAGTGTAAAGGCGTGGCCACACTTGCATCAGTCTTTAATTGAAGCTCATGCGACCAAGAAATTCAAGATGCAAGATCCAGCTGACTCGCAGGTCAAAGCTCACAATTATTCAACTTGCAAATGTGCATGGTCAGCCAAAAGAAACCGTTTTGTGTTGATGCATATTGGGTTTGAAAATGAAGGGGTAATCGTTCTTGTGGTGTGCCATCAGCTGTTTTGTAAATTACACTAGACTGGACTACAAATTGCTGCGTCACTCTCACCGAACGTTTACACATTTTTATCGCTCTGCACAATATTTTTTTATTACCTCCTTCGGACCTGTGACATCACACCCTTTCTCGGTGCCATGTGTGGGGCAGCTTCATTGGGCCAAAGGCAAATGTGACCGTACCTTGAGCTCTCATATGACACACACGCTGGTACAAAGCAAACAACCCTCTCCCAACTCAGTCTGGCAGACAGGGAGTGGGAGACAAATGACGATGAATCATTGATGCTCGGCACACAGATCACAAACAAAACACACACATACAGGCACACACACATGTATCTTCTCTCTCTTACTCATCCATCCTTTCCCATTTACAGCGTGGTGTTTTTCTCTGTGCCATCACTGATTTTGTGGTGACAGAGACAGATGGAGGGATTGTGAGGGGAATGGCTCAACAACAAATGAGGAGAAATCTCCCTCTGCCTGTTTCTTTGGTCTGAAATACCATTAATAGACACTGTTGGCCTTTGTTTTTCTGGCTTGGACTTTGCTGCCTTTGGCATCCATCCCTTTCTGCACTTTTTGTCATCTTTTCGTCGCCTCATTATTTCCCATCAGACAGGGGTCAGAGTAACAAAGAGTGTGAGAGATTACCAAATAAATTATGATATTCAAGAGAGAAATGTGTCAAATTCTTGAGGTAGATAACAGAGGGTTTCTGTTGAATGAGTTCTCTCACAGTTAATATTAGCGTTAAAATCTGAAAAACAAAATATTCAAAGGGTTTATTTTTTATGTAAATGATGGTCAGACTGTAACAGTGTGCTCATGTACCGATGGCTACAGTAGGTTAGAGATCATATGAGAGGACTGTATATTGGAAAAGGGTGATGGTATGAAGTAAGAGCGAGGATAAAAGATTGCATGTGGAGATGGATGCCATATAGACGAAATGGCCCCTGTGACAGTCAGCTCTACCCTGCGTGACTTACTGATCACAATACCACCCTGGAAAGAAAACACATTTTGGCCGTGAAACAATTTCAGCATGCGGTTGGATTATTTTATCTCGCCTTTTTAATTACCCATGTAAGCCTCATTAGAATAAAACATCCCTCAACAGCATCAGATGAGACTGACACAAAGACATCCCAGGGCAAAAAAAAAAAGCTCAGCTGTGTATATTCAACATGTTCAGAAATGCTGGGTAATAATGACAGCTGAGCACAAAGATCACATGGAGTTACATGTTGAGGGGAATGTATGAGTTCATTTGGATGACCAGTGTATAACACACTGCTGTTTCAGCATTGCTGCTCTTCTTATTCCAGCTGAGCTTCGATCATTCATACAAACCTTTGCCCTCTCTCATGTCAGCGTGCACACACAGGCGTACATCGTACTCCAGGCCAGGGCAGGGGACCACTGCATTATTCATACTAATGCCGTCACACTGAGTAATTGAAGCCATGAAGCAGGAGAGGTGGATGGTGGAGGGCGGGGGCATATAGACACCTTCTCTCTCTGCCTCTCAGTAGAAATTGTTTTGATCATTATCAATGACCTCTGAGTGTGATCAGTGCATACATCAAGGTGATACTCGGAGGGCGAAGTCAATACTGAAAGAGATTGGGGAGGCCAATGAATGGACAGACATGCAGCTGCACTGCAGGCCGCTGGCGATGTCACTTACTGAAAACTCTTTTCAGACATTGCTGGCTTCATCATTCTGTTAAAGTAATGGCTTTTTGTCATTCAGACAAAGGTGACTTCTACATTACTTTATTCAGACATCATAGAACCATTACAGAAAGAGCCACAATGTCTGTGCGATATTTGGCACCTGAGGCATGAGGGGAAGCAGTGAAAGTGATACACGAGAGGAAGAAGAGTGTTTTTCTGTTCTCTCACCGATGGATTTTAAAACTTATTTTGCCGTTGAAGCCTTAATTAACCATCGTCAGCACGAGGGACACTTGCCCCAGTTTCTCATCAAATGCCTAATTGATTTTCTCATCAACTGTATCATTTATTATAGAGCCATTTTCTAATGTTCACCAGTGCACAAGAATAGAAAATAACAATAATAATAATAACTATTTGTATAGCACCTTTCATGCAAAGATGCAGCCCAAAGTGCTCCACAAAACAAGCAAGACTCCTATTTGCCCACATGCTGTACATTGGCATTGATTGAAACTGATACTAAAGCCAAACTGTTGATTGCAAACAGATGATTTTTGTGGTTGTACAAACGTGTGGTTTTCTTTTTTTTTTTTTAAACTTCTTTTGCCCCACAGCACAAGGGGAAACATTTTTTAAACTAATCTGTCAAGAGAAAAATCACCTCCACAACATAAAATGTGTGTTTCGTGGTTCCATTTTTCTTTTTGCATTAGAGATGAAACTTAAGAGATAAATGCCTGTGCTCTTGCACTTAATCTCTTTCTGTGCATCATTAACCATGTGCCGCTGTAGCCTTTATATTAACATGACGACATTCAATTCAGACTAATGTTGAAAGTGTTATAGGTCTGACCCAGTGAGAATGACGCCGCGACTTTTACATAAAAGGGACTCGGGTGCTTATTCAGACGTGAGACCAAGATGTAAAATTGCCATCACATTTACGAAATGAGGTGCATGTCTGACAAGGACTAAAGACCCACCTGAAGATACAGAGCTGTGTGTAACAGGCTTTAAATCATGTTCAGCTGGATATGGTACAGTTATACTGTGTTGCTATTGTTATTTGTGCTACCGTTTTATTATCCTAACCCACAGGGAGGAATGTAAATGCTAGGTGGAGGTAAATGAATCTTGAAGGGGGAAACCTGTGTTCTCTGTATAGCCCACAGCTACTGCTGCCCAAATGCTGTCTCCTCCATCCCATCCTCCTCCGTACCATCACACAGTAAAACAATAGCCAATGCAGGATGAAGACGAAATGCTCTGTGTGTGTTGTGGCATTTGGAGGTGGTGAGGAAAGGGATTAGTGTGCATGACGAGCTTACCCAAATACGTGTTTAGCCTTCACTCAGTCTCATTTCTTCCTTCCCTTTCTTGTTTGTCCCCTTGTGTCTTTGTGTGTCTCTGTGTTTGTTTCATTCTGTCTTTGTACTCAGATTCCTGCGTCTGTTGATGTTTGAATATGCTTTTTGCAGCTGTTGCTTTGTCCTACATGTTGTGTTACATCCGTGCATGTCTGAGAGAGGGTGTGTGTGTGTAGAAGTGTGGAGTGGAGAAGATTCAGTGCCTCAGAGAGAGAGGAGAGCAGAGATACAGAATATGAGAGAGAGAGAGAGAGAGAGAGAGAGAGAGAGAGAGAGAGAGAGAGAGAGAGAGAGAGACACACACACACACACACACACACACACACACACACCGGAAGATATATCAAGAGACCTTCATTCAAAATTCATGAATCTACAGTTCAGGTAGCCACTACAGAACCTGCAGGGCTTCCACCGCTCACCTCTGCAGGTGAGAGCAAATACACTTGACACAAATGGCACTCACACTCAAATGAATAGTTAGTTTGATATGATATGATTTGTTCTGTCATGCACATACAAGTGTCCAGCTCCAAATTACAATTTTCTTCTTCAATTCAGGATGTTATGAAATTGAAAAAAGACTGAAACCAGCCAGTCAGAGAGTCAGTGGGTCAGTTAGCGGTCTATTCAAACCATCAGGGCATGACATCAAGCAACAATCACTCAGTATACACAGAAGATACATACTGAAGAAGACTGGAGAAGGAGGCAAACACACACATACACATATATGCTATGACCTACCAAGCTCTGATTTCCTGAAAATGATCACATGGCCAGATAGACTTACAGTGGTGCATTTGTATGCGTGCGTCTGTTTGTGTATCTGTGCACTCTCATGCAGGATGTACACACTTTGTGTATGTATGTGTGTGTGTGTGTGTGTGTGTGTGTGTGTGTGTGTGTGTGTGTGTGTGTGTGTGTGTGTGTGTGTGTCAGTCAACTGGATGTGTGTGCATGTGTGTATGCCTGCTGCTTTGATATCTCCCATTGGCAGCCCTGATATGAACGGCTGCTTTGATCCCGTGAGAATCAGACAGCATCACCCAAGTTCCTCTGCTGCTGCTCTGAACAAATAGCCCAAAAGACAGAGCCAGAGAGAGAAAGAGAAATGGAGGGAGGCAGGGAGGGAGGGAGTAGCATCCCTATTGTTTTCCAGTTGTTTTGTTGCTCTGGGCCACTCTGTGTTACAGCATTATAGCAGCTACCTGATGCAAGATGTCCTGTGGTATTTCAGCAGCTTAATAATACTGTACTGTCCATTTGATATATGGTAAGGTATTCTTTTTTTTTTAGTGCACACAAATTTGTAAGTTAAAGCAGAAATCTGCAACTTTCTGCATGTTATTGTCCTCTGCAGCAGAAACAGGTCCACAGCAAAGATGGCGGAAGAGTTGTGGAAGCCTGTTTGCTGTGAATTTGTTATTGTAAAACTGAGACAGTGCATATAAGCATGCATATCACGACAAGCCAATCAACACCTCTCAATATGGAGAGTCTCCAATTATGGCAAATGTTCGACTTTCTGTATTATTTCTGTATTTACTCCACCAAACAGATGGTTCTGTGAAGAATTTATGAATATACTGATTAATTTAAGTTAACTAATTAACTGAAAAAAAATCACCTCCTTAGCTAAATTGCCACAACAAATGGCAGAAAACAATTCATAAAATATGACTAAGGCAAGAAAAATATGCAGGAAGGTTCCAGACCGAACTCTCAGCATTGACCACAGGGGCAAGCAGACAAGCATACAGGGAGCTGGCCAGCAGCAACCTGCTAGTCCCAGAAGCGTAGGGGGTACAGACTTAATAACATCAGATGATTTTAAACAAATGAGATCAAACAACACTCCTCGCTCAGGTGGGAAATCATGACTAAACAAGGTGAGCAGAGTGCAGTCAGCTCTGCAGCGAAGCACCGGCTAAGCCTCATTTAAAGTGTTGAAAAATGGGAGAGGAGGTGCAATGAGACAGAGGCCTGGAGCAATGCACAGCCATTGATATGCAGCAGAGAGAGAGAGAGCAATGAGGGCGTGTACATACACATCATCTGAAGTCCCTCAGAACTCCAGCAGTACAGGGAAAGTGGGATACTGACATTAGCATATTCAGTTATTCATTTACACTGGCTCTATTTCCCAGAACATTAAGCCCACAAAGTCCATGTGTGTGAGGTGTATGTATTATATTTCTCAGCATGCAAGCACATATGCTTCAAAGACATCTGACATTTTATTTAAAGAAGCCTCTCTTTCATTTAAAGACATATTTTATTAATCTATAATTAATCTGGTAGCACACACCTAAACACACCTAAAGTTTAATGAACTTGTTTTCTCAAGTTCAACAAACTTATATCAGTTAGTTTTACATGAGAATAAGTCATGTAAAACTACGACTTTGAACAAGCTAATAACATTTAGTTCAGTTAACTTTTTAATTTGTAAGTTGGATCTCCAAATTGTTCAAAATTCAGTCGCCAGACTAGTGACCAGAACAAAGCGTTTCTCACACTACACACCAATCTTGGCTTCATTGCACTGGCTTCCACTCTCCTTTAGAATCCATTTTAATGTACTGTTAATCACATACAAGGCTTTGCATGGTCTGGTGCTGGAGTAGTGTATATAACCGAACTCCTTGGGTCTTCTAACTGTTCCAGAGGGAGATCGAGCCTTTGCTGTACTGGCTATTTGTTTTTTTCATATGTTTTACACATTATATATATGCTCGTTCTTAAATCTGCTTATGTCCTGTAAATTTCCAAACTTTGGAAAGCACTTTGTGGTTACTGCTTGAAAAGTGCTCTATAAATAGAACTATTATTATTATTATTATCATCATTATTAACAGTATAAATGGAAATACTAGGATATTGGAAAAAATACTTCTACTCCTTTACTAATATTTCACTTTCATTAAAGGGGGCTGTTGGGAGGAATGTGCAATGAGTATGAAAATCCTGCGGTGCCAATATCTTATTTCTTTTATGCTACAGAGAGTTCACTGTGGCACATCAGACAGCATGATCAGCCTGAGGGAGGGATGAATGCACAAGAGAGTGAGAAAATAAGTGAGGGGTGAAGTTAGAGGAGGAGAAGAAAGATTACTATTCATCCAGCATCTTAGAGCGGTTTCTATCATTTCAGGCCAAATACATACAGAGAAAAGATACAGAGTAAAGGAGGAGGACAAAAAGCAATAGTGATCTTAAAATTTCTCAAACTTAATTCTTAATCAGCAGAAAGCAGATACTTCATCTGCCAGTCATGCAGCTCACATCCTCTCCTGCCAGCCTACCAGGATATGAGACATGACTGGCTGCGCTGTGGGACGCCTCCCACACTGGAGATGTTTTTGATAGATCACATCTGCAGAACCAGTGCTGTAGTCCAGAGCCAATAGTGTGGGGAGGGGAGGATTCAGAGGGAATAGAGATTCAATACAGAATTCTATTTGAGTAAATCAGTGTGCAGTGGTTACTGAGCTGCAGGGTCTTTCCTTTATAAATGTTTGTAGATGGATTAAAAGTCATGACCAGATGCCGTGATTGAAACATAACAGACTTAGATTCTTTACCAGCAGAAATGCACCAGCGCTGGGTCAAACAGTAGCTGCAAATAAATCCCTAAAGTCTGTTATGACCTTCATGGAGAATATATTTGGCTTGTTTTACCGCATTAAAGACCAACTGAAATTTGAATTGTTCTTTTTTTTTTTTTTTGCAGGGAAATATAAACTATAATGATTCTGCAGCCAATGTGCCTGTTTTTCTATTTTTCAAAAGAGGACAAAAACATTTGCTAGGCATTGCTAGGAGCCGCGCTGTTAACTTCCATGGTGTGCTAACCGACTGGGTCACGTCATAGCCCTGTATGACCCCACAAATGCTGATTTAAGACGTCTGTCCCTTTAAACATTGAACATTTTGAACAACCCATCGTGTTATTTCACTCGGATACTGGAAACAAGCAAGCTAGACTAACTAGCTTCCACTCAGAAAGTGTTACCTGGGTGTTACCTGCATCCTGCTCCACTCTGTGGCAAATAGTTTCTGTCTCCAATCCCACTAACCCACAATAAAAACAACAAGGATCAACAAGCTTCTGTTCTGTCCTGCTAGCCAACCTACTACATAAACCGATTTAGGAGTCATGAGATTTCCAATCACCTGCTGCGTGAGCACTGTGAGCCAAGAATAACCCCGTTCACGTGGAGCGCTCCGGCATGGCAGCCCATTTCCTCAATCATGAAATTACGAGAATTACCCGAACAAACCTGCAGGTACATGTCACAGGAACTGCAGGCTGTGCCGTTTTTCTATAACTGGATTCACAACTGGACCTGGAGTGGTGCTCAGATCAGAGGTGTAGGTGATTCAGTCTCACCCAGCACACACCCACACACCCACACACCCACACACACACACACACACACACACCCACACACACACACACACACACACACACACACGAGGCCTGGGAGCTGGAGGCCGACCAGTGAAGTCAGAGAGGCATTAATGACTCAGAGCAATATATGAACACACAACGGTATTCACACGACTGACAGAAATGAACACACACACAAGAGGGAACATTCAAGGTTTTTATTTGTGTGTGTGTGTGTGTCTAGCTCTGTGCATGTGTGTGTGTACTCACGTGTTTACCTGGATAGCAGTGATTTATCACCTGCTATTGAAACCCCAACCCCTACAGAGAAAAATGCTTTCATAGGACACAAGGGGTTATACAATGGGGAGCGGCTACAATGCAGGAATCCACACACACTCATACAGTACACGCAGATACACGGTATAGACACACACACACATACATAGGTACTGCGCACAGACTAACATTGCTACAAGGCTGAAAACTCAGCAGTAATTAGTTTGAAAGGAAATGCACAAATTGCATTGAGTATGATTTAAGCATGGTTTCTGATTTAGGCTATGTATCATTTAATGAGACCAAGGTACCTAAATATATCTTAGTCAAAGCTAAGTTGGGACCACCAGGAGATGTTTGAACCTAAATCACCAGTGTGCTGTGTGTGCCACTTGCAAGATTCTCTGTGTGTGTGTGTCTGCTGTCGTGCCCGACTGTGTATAAAGTGCAAATCACCATCAAGAGTTACGATCGACCGGTGGCTCCTGTGTCAGCTGGGTTGGACACGAGACAAGGCCACGGAGATGGAAGGAGAGAGGGTGATTACTGGCTCTCCTTCCTGTGCCTGCAGCTCATAGAGATGAGGGGTTTGCAAATTGGTTCAGCTGCATTCTATGTTCTTCAAACTGTTTCAGTTGATGAAAAGCTTCCTGGGTATCAAGTACGTTAGTGTTCAGACACCCGATTTAGTCAGTTTTGTTGGGTGATTGGAATGAAATAGTTCTTTAGAAATCCCGAGCACAGTAACACGTAGGTAGCTGTGACTGCAGCATGAAGTATGGCTACACACATCAACTTTCTTTGCCACTAATGTTGTCTTGTCTGAATGTGTGATTTAAAAGTTCCCCGCTGCAAATTGATAGTGCTACAGTGTGACGAATAGCTTCCGTTCTTCATCTACTGAGGCTTGCGGCTTGCTGTTTTGGCTCTTTATTGGGAAAAACGCATAAGAATAAGTCCTGCAATTCATTGTTCATACAGCTGCTAAAAAATCTGACAATAACACAGAGCAGACAAGCAGCAAGACACAAACAGACACAGACATGTAAATGCCTTATTAAAGCCGAGGCGTCGGTGGCGGTGTACACATATTTCATCCGCAGCCCGGTGCTGTAGGGCAGACACTCCCTGTCTAAGACTAGTCTTGCTCACTGATAAAAATACCGCTGCAAGGAGGACAGAAAAAGATCACACTGTGACTCTCTGCCCCTCCTAGCTGCAGGTGCTTGTCTGGCAGCAGCAAGAGAGTTCATGGAGTTTATAGCACTGGTGTCTAAACACACATTCACTGCCATTGTTGTGGGTTAATTTTGAAATGTTATTATTATATAAATGCACACTTTTGTATGGAGGTCTTAACATGGAGGCAAGTGAATGGAACAGAAAATGGGTGAAGGATCAGAGAAACAAATAAAATGTCACTAGGTTCATTCCCTGCCTCTCAATACAGTGAACTAACAAGTAAATGAGGTAGAAACTCTACAAAAACAAGACAAAGTTGTACATAACTCAACCTGTTATAGTATGCCAAAAAGGATTCAGCCTGTTTAAGAAAACCAATTAAGGAGTTACAGGGTCTATTTTCCTTAAAAGGTCAAAGGATTTCATTATTACATTTTGTGAACAACAACAAAACAGCAGCATGTAGTCACAAGTTGATTCATTAAAGCAATAAAACATCTATCTAATAGCCTCAAGATGTCAAATGTCATTAAATTAATGGAAAACTACATCATTGCCTAGATATGCAATACTGAGAAAAGACAGACATTTCACAGCTGCTGATGCACACTTTGTTAAATTGAAAAGATGAGTTTTTATGCCATAAAAAAGGCAGGATTTTCACCTGAACACACCAGAACTGGTACATCTCTGTGGATTATCACTTACTGAACATATTGCTTTGTGATTGACAGTTTGTCTGGTGACATACGAACATGTTGATATAGTAAAAACCACCCAGTCACTGCATGTGATATCTGTAAATGTGACCGTGGGGCATTTCTGTGGTAGCTCCTACTACGACTAGAAAGGGTTTGTACGTGCTTGTTAGCTCGTGTCCTGAGGCCCCCGAGCCAATCAGCTTCTTCTTGGCCTTTAGAGGAAGGCAGCCCCATCACAAAGAACCAGTGTGTGTGTGTGTGTGTGTGTGTGTGTGTGTGTGTGTTTTACAAGCCTAGGAAGGTGTGATGACGAAGCTGCTGATTCACTAAGTCTTTTCTTTTTTATATACCATCTGCCATCAACAAACATCATCTCATAACAGCTGACAAAAACTGAAGTATACAGCCAATCAATGTCCATCTCAACTACAGCTGTTCATAAATGTAATTAACCAACATATAATCAATGCGTGTGCTCACGTCTGTTTGCTTGCAGGCATGGTCTGCCTGGATGTACATATACTTTTATGCGTATCCATGTGTGAGTGGGTGACTTTAGCCTCCGAGTGTGTCCATGTGTGCAATGATTACAAAATCTGCTTTCCCTAGATGGATCGCACTTGCGAGCAGCGCGGCCGTGCCACTGTGAATGATGATGGACAGCCGGTGCATGTTAGTGAGACCATTTGGCGGTCTGTTCCCTTTGCGATTTGATTTCGCATTTAGATTCAGCAGAATTCCCTCAGAAAAAAAGAGCCAAAAACCACTGACATGAAAGCATAGAAGATACTGTTAAGCTGATTTATTATGAATGAATATAGTACTTTCTTTTCAACTTGCGATTTTTGACTTGACTTGGACTGATGCTGTATTTCATTTGATGCGTTTTCTCAAAAATATTGGAAATGACATTCAAATGACAAGAAAAAATAATAATTAGCATTTTATTTACTGCACAATGACTCCTCTTTAAAAAGATCCTCTTCTTTTCTAAAGCATCCCTTCTCGCTGTAGTTATTCCCCAACAGTTACACAGTCTATTTAACGTCAAATCAATGCCTTTTCTTTGCAATCATACACTCCAACAGTAGACTATTTTCAAAATAATGTTTCAGGCTCCTCTAGCCTCAAGCTACAAGCTCAACACTTGTGCAAGCTGTAAATCACTGTTCCAAATGACACGACTGCACCCGGAGAGTAATTCATGCTAAAACCAGATTTAAGCCCTTTTAATTCGCTAATGAAAAGTGCTATATTTATATGTAGCTGGTAGATGGCAATGTTGTGACATCAGGCCCATCTGTGACACAGTCCAAATCCCTAATGAGAACACTACTGAGCCCCAGGCAGAGACACATGCTGAGAAAGATAGAGGGAGAGGAACGGAGGAGAGGAAAGAGATGATTGATGCAAACCTTGCCACCTCTTTTGACTGCCATCATCCCTTACCCTTCCTCCTTCTCTTCCTCCTTCTCTTCGCTGTCGCTCCTGCTCCCACTCCACCCTCCTGTCTCATACACCAGGACTAGGGGCAGCGGGTCTAACTCAACACACCGTCCAGCAAAAATCAATGATAGACAAAAAAGAGATGAGCTGTGGAATTGAGGGGAAGAAATAAGGCCAAGTGAAGGGGCAACACATGCTTGGACAACTTTGTCATGCTCTGCAATCCTGTCCACCTCCACCTTAACACACACACAAACAGGCAGAAAATTCACAATGCACCACCAACACACCTGCATCTCTGTGTTTTCACCATCTTCCTTGGGATATTGCACTCTAAATATCACAACAAAAGGTTCTAAATCACACCCAAGGACCTGTTGAGTATCATATTATATCTTTTACCAAGACATTAGCACCAAAAACAGAAACTCAGGTGGGAAAAAAACAATGACAATCTGACTAAAAGCAATGGCAATGCCACATATAGGCCCTTAAGAAGAGACATTACAGTCATATGTATACATATCACGCCTATTCACTTATTTAATATAACTGATTTAGCCATGAATCAATCCCAGAGACTGACTCACACACTCAAGCGTTTTAGTATTTACACCCCACCCTTGCTGCCCAGACAGATAGAGCTTAATATTCATCCAATGGTGAGTCGGGGCACTAGAACAACTCCCAAGGCTTTGGACAGACAGACATGTTTAAACAGCGTTAACAGGCACATGCACACACACACAGTTCTGTAACAAATTCAAATACAACCAGATGTAGCGTGTTCCTCTGCCTCTTCTGCTCCTCAGATTTGTTTTCTCTTGTTCTATAAATCATAAATGTACGTTCTTGTCATCTTCTCTATGAAACTCTGATTTCTTCATGTCAGCAGGGATGTGATTTGGGGACTCAAAACAAGCAGAATGAAAAAAAAAAAACGTCAAGAAAGCAAAGATTTCCCAGAAAATTGGAGTTGTATGGCAAAAGTATGTTGAAAAAAAACTGATACATGCATGATTATTCATCTTCCCTGCCCTGCTGTGTCTACATGTGTTTTTTTCCAGCAGCGTACATATTTTCTTTTCACCCCAACACACACATTTCCCTTATTTTCCTCCCCTCTCCTACCCTCCCTTAACCATTACAGTCTGCTTTAATGGCCCCATCCTCTCCACCCTTTGCTGTACAACGAACAGGAATGTTAACAAGGTAGGGAAACATAAGCTGAAAACAATTATTTTCCATTAGCAATGAATAGAAACAGTCCAAAACATAAATCAAACAAAATCCTAAAAACACCCATCCTTGCAGCGCTGACTCCGTCAAAGTCCTGCGTTCCCTCTCATTCATTCACTTTTCCCCTCACATCTGTCTCCTTCAGTGCCCATATTCCCTCAACACTCTTCCTCCCTCAATACCTTCTTTTCCCCCATCAATGCCCCCTATTCATTTTTTTTCCATCCCAATTTTCCCCCTACTTCAGTGTCCTCCAATTTGCCAATGCACAGCAAAATGCACAATCTCCCCTCCCCAGACATTACTCTAATCTCTCGCGTCTCCGCCACCGGTGTGTATGTGATTGTGTGTGAAAACACTAACCTGCCCTTCTGGCATGCAGAGCAGAGCCATGCTTTCTCCCTCTTGTTGTAGGTGCAGCAGGTCTTGCAGACGTTGTACTGGCAGTCCAGGCACTGGCGCTTGGGGTTGAGCAGGAAGGTGAAGGGCGCGCAGCAGCGGATACAGCAGTGCTCGTTGAAGCGGTGCTGCTTGGAGAGGATGGAGCATCTGCTGCCTTCCTCCGCCAGCTCCTGCTTCATCTCACTGAAACACAGAGAGAGAGAGAGAGAGAGAGAGAGAGAGAGAGAGAGAGAGAGAGCAAGAGAGAGAGAGAACAGGAGGGGGAGGGGGAGAGAGAGAGCGAGAGGGTGGTGAGAGTCTGGTTGAGAGGTATAACGTGAAAGTGGAGAAAGACGGTGATGCAGAATAATTGGAGATGCTGTGGTAAATCAAAAATTAAAAGGAGGGGTATTGAAACAAGATGGGGGGAGGGCAGAAGGGGTCATGGGTTTGGTGAAAACACTTCCCTGCTCCCTGTTTCTGTCCCCGCCCCCCTCACACTGATTCGGTAGAATTAACGTGATGGCTGACATTTCAATTTGGGAGGACCTGTCATGCCTTGTTTGCCCACATCAGTCAAAAGCTGAGCACAGTGGAGAAGAGCACAGCATGCACGTCTACTACATCCTCAAACAAAAAAAGCATTGTACTTTGTTAATTAAGGCAGGGGCGGCACTATGAGGATGCGGATAATGATTGGAAATTGGCATAAATAGAGTTGAAGGTCCCTTTGTGGAGATCTCATGTTCAGCACACACAGACTAGCCTGAGAGGAAAAACAGCATTAATGAAAAGGCCTCCACAGTCATACTGGAGAGCTGTTTGGGCTTCAGTCCAAAAACTACAGTTTAAAACTACAGCATTGAAGGAGCACTAAAGAGCAGCACAGTCTCACTAATCTTAACGCCTCAGAGAATTGTTCAGACTAATGAACTATTAGGATTATAGACTGAAATAGTTGAACCAAAGCTTGTTTAAAAATCTAATAAAATCCAAAGCCACAGCTGACTTTGACATTCTAACAGCTGCATACACCTGATTCTGCATCATTTTATATGAATTCACTGATATTTGCCTCATTACAGCACATTTAAGTTATCAAGTAAATGTTGATATTCAATGACTGATAAAAAGAAAAAGAGAGACTGGATAATACAGGTTGTTCAGCAGTGTTTTAACCAGCAAAGCAGCTTTGCTATCCGAGGCTTGTACTCAACTGTTCACATAAATTATGTACATGGGTCTTTCCTCTGTAGGATTTGTGCTGACTGAGCAATGCATCATAGGCAGAAGCTACAATAAATGATGCAATGTTTTGCATTTATATCATGAACATTTTATCATCATTACATATTGCACTCGTGTCAATTATATTTAAAATAATACAATCCCACAAGAAGGAAGCGTTTAACACATCCATGTGGTGGTGGTGTAGGGGGGGTAAGATGCAGAGATCAAGCTGTTACTGCTTGCAAGGTGTGAAAGTGGGCAGTGAGTTCATTATTTAAGCTGCTCCTCTATACACCCCGTGGTGATGAGGGGAGATGCCACCCCCCTTGTTAGCAAAATGACCAAAATGCATCAGCCTTGTTAACCTGCCATCCCCCCTCTCCATCCCCTAGCAGCAGAGGGGATGTTTAGTTGAACATGTTAGTCTAGGTTTGTGTAAGTTGGAATCTATGGCCCCGACCATGGCTCGGAAATATCAGTAGCGTAAGTGTGCTGTGTATTGATAAATCCAATGGAGCTGTCCATGGTGCTTAAGTTGCAGACATATGTAATTTCACCTTTTTCTCTCAGTCCTGTCCTTCTGTCAGTTTCGTCTTGAATTGATAATATTCTCTACACTATATACTATAAATACTCAATTCTATACTATATTGTAGCCTATATACTCTACAGAGTAGTGTCACCTTCATGATCAAAGTGACAAGCAGCAATGTGTAGTCACGGAAGAGTGAGAGGCTCATCGAGACACACTGCTGCCTGTAGTATTCCTATAATATTTCTATGATCTTTCAGTAGCGCCACCTCTGTAACAAAATACTTTAGGAGAGACACAACTACAGATATAGTTTTTACTGTAGATATTTGGTGCAACTTGGGAGTGGAGCAGGTAATGTGACTGAGGAAAAAAACCTACACTGACAGCACTCAGTGTGCTACAGTTACATAATTCGAGGTAAAGTTTATACCGTTAAAAACTACAGTGGTGTTTTAAAAAAATGAATAGGAATAGGAGAATAGGCCTATATTTAGCCTAATAGCAGTTCTATTAAATCGAAATTGTAATCGCAGTTATAATATTAAGAATTAGGCTAGGCCTCGTGTGTGTGTGTGTTGGTTGGTGGTGTGGGGGTAGGGGGGTGCTGCATTGGGCCATCGCCGACTGCTAACAGATATGTGCAAAACACAGACACCAAAAATATCCTGTATACTGAGAAAACAAACCAACCAATATGTGTCTGAACACGTGATACGTGCAAAACACGCATATAATACAGAGAAACACCCCCGTGTGCACAAAAGATGTGTGTAGGCATCTCAACCTCAACTAACCAAGTCATATATGGAAAAATGAAGCGTATAGCAAAACCGAGTGCTGAATGTAGCATATTGTGAATTTCCTGTGTGTAATATGTGTACGTGTGTCTGTCTGTGGCACCAGTTATTAACGCTTCTCCTCAAGCAGAGCCTCTGTTGCCCCACTGATTGCTTTTCATATGCATCATTAGATGCAGCATATTAACAAGACGAACAAACCATTTCATACACAGTGTCATGTGAGAATCGGCGGGGGAGGTGCATACTGTAGATACTGACATACACACAGTTATATACCAAGAGGATCAAGGTCGCAGCTGCTGGGAAATGTTGGCCCCCAATCAAATTAAAACAATTTAAACAATCCTCGGAGCAACATAAAAGAGACTCTTCCTGCCTGAGCTGCAGCATCTGCTTCACAGAAGATCCGAAACAATACATACACACCCAAAACAGAGCAAACCAAATATAAGCAGCATACATTTATATCTCAATAACTCGAAGAAGCCGTCTGGAAATCATTTCCTTCTGTTCTGATTAAGATCAGGTTCCATTTTGCCTCCCTGCGTCTGTGATACGGGTTTAATGAACAGCCCAGTTATGGTGGCTAGCTCCGGCCGTTTAATTAAATGAGTGGGCGAATGTACACATACTGTATATCCAAGGACATGGGAGGGTTTGTCATGCCTGGCCTCTTCGCATTAACTCACATCTCAGTTAATGAGACATGAAAACCTGTGCTCATCTAGCAGCCATGACTGCAGATACATGTGGGTCATCCAGGTGCCAGTGAGGTACGATTAGCTCATAAGAAATAACAGTAGTCAGTTTTTATTAGCAAAGTGCTCTTTTGCGTTATAGAAATGTTAACAAGCATTTATAGTTAAACCTGCTAATTCTTACTGTTTAACATTCAAACAGACAGAGTTAACTGATTTTGGACTTGGCCAGTGTTTAAGAGGAAAGCAGAAGCAGCAGTCCCTCGCTCTCACTCTCTCTCCCTCTCACACACACACACACACACACACCCAGTGTTGGCTTAGGGCACCATTCCTATCAAATGATTCATATTTCATTTAATACTGAAGTTAATATCTCAAAACTTAACATTCACGCTTTCATCTTCAAGTCAAGGCAAAACCACAAATGTTTATTTATTAACAAGGTCGGTCATTCAGTTAAATGCATCTTGTTCAATACGCGCATTACAATTCTGTGATAATAGTTTGGTAATGGTCAACTTCAAGGTTGCAATAATGATTTTACATCATCGATTAATCTGCTGATTCCTTTCTGGCTGAATCAATGAATGACTTTGTAAATAAAATGTCAGAAAATAGTACAAGAAGCCCATTATAGCTTCCCAGAACCCAAGGTAACATCTTCAAATTGCATGTTTTGTCTGACCAACTGTCCAAAACCAAAAGAAATTGAATTTGCAATAATTTAAAACAGAGAAAAGCAGCAAATGATCACATTGTAAAAGCTGTAAACAGAAAATGAAACATACTGAACCAATTAATTAATTAACAAAGTAATTGCAGATTAATTTTCTCCTCTGCATGTGCTAAATGCTTCACAAGAATACAGCACAAGGCTAACTCCAGAAAAAAGCAGCCATTCAACATCATTTTGAAACATGATAAAACCAATGAACATCAAATATGCACACGCTCAGCACAATCTGTGTAGTGAGTTAACATTGCCAGCATGCTGCCTCATGGAATTTAACATGTTTATTAGGTTTATGAGTAATTAAATATTATTCAAGCCTTGCATTAACGTCAACATGATCTATCGCGGTAGCTCTGGACAAATTAAGAACAACAAAGTTCTTTGGGTGCTGAAAGTTTACAAGAAACCAAACTTGAATTAAAAACTATTGATTATGCAAATAAGTCCCTGCAGTGTATGTGTCGAGGGTACAGTGGGTTTAAGAGGGGAACAGAGCACACACAGCTGAATACCAATTCATTTCGTAATTTAAAATCAGGGCAGCAGAATGGTATGTGGATTTAATGATTTGAAGTGCCTGTCACTACTGGCAAATATTAGAAGATCTATTAACTCTGTTCTCTCTCATCTCTCATTTTCCATCAAAGTCTGCCCTGCCTCTCTTTTCTCACTCACTCTCTGTCTGCTAGCGAGCCATTAACATAGTTATTTTTCAGACTCCCCTCATTTCTCCTGCTCCTTACTTTCCATTGCTCTTCCAGCTGACAGACAGACAGGCTTAAGTTTCTGGGTGAAGTTGAATTAATGTTATGGCCAGATTTGTAATCAAGAGAACGGCATTTCGAGGTCCAGCGGCAGCCTGGCCACAAAGCAAAAACTATTGCATTTTTAAAGGAAATTATGTATCGCCTTCTCACCAGCTGTTCTCCTGCTCAGTGCAGTGAGTTACACCCCTCAAAACTGATGCTCTACTGACCAACAAGCAAGCAATGTGATGAATAAACTTAGGTGTAAAGTAAACACCATTGTGTTCAGAATATGTAATTTTATGCTAATGTGTTGCATATTTATAGACCAATTCCATCTCCTGGTTGCTCAGGTGCTAATTTAATGTCATAAGAGGGGGTTGGGTGTAAGTGTGCAGATTAATGCACATAATGTAACATCTGTGACTGATTAAACAACTAAAGAAATTACTTTAAACTAGACAACCAGAAAATAAACAGCTCAGATTACAAGAATATGATGTATAGTGGTTGATTATTTGGTGACTAATTGTAAAACACCAAAACATTTCCGTTCTTGAAGCGCTGGCAGCATCTCTGAAAAAGTGACAGCATGAGAATATTCATCACTGAGTAGACAAGGATGTCATGACAGAAATCAGCAGCCATATTATGACTATAGTAAAAATAAATAAATAAATAAAATAAAATAAAATTCCAAAACAAAAAGAAGATACTTCTGGGGATGCAATTAGCTGAATCTGAGTAATGAGAATGAGTAATGAGCATCAGAATAGCAATCATGAGAGTAAAAGTTTATTAGCATCTTCAAATTTAACATTTCATTCTTAAGGCATACTACTGCATACCTTTAGGTTTAGAGATGCACCAAATAACCCTGTAGAGACCCCCATGCATAAGGAATGGGAAGTAATTATAGAGCAAATAGTGAGGGGCTATTAAAATCTGAAATGGCATAAATTGAACCCTGTTTAGCACCACACGGGCAGGGTGGCATGTTTTGTCAGCATGTAGGGATGTGTATTAATGCACCCAGGTTGACATGCAGAGAGTGTCTTTTTGCATTATATAGTGACCTTGCTCTTGCTCATGTAGAGCCATACACTACAATTAAGAAGAAAAAAAAACAGGAGAAAGCATACTGTAGAAAGGAGAGGGAGCCATGTTGGAGTGATGTTGAACCCTAGTGTTGGTATAGCCAAGGAGAGAGGAGAGGATCCTGGAGAGAACGAGCATACAGTATGCCAGAGAGTGTTTGATCAGTGCTTTGATCCGCCTGCTGCACCGGCATCTACTGTTCACCATTACACCAGTAAATCATACAGCCCTGGAGCAGAGGGATGTGGGAGCAACACCTGGCTGATAGGAGTGTGAGAGTGTGAGTGTGTGTTTTTATTGATCGGGGGTCGATGAGCATTTTCAAGTGTACAGTAGCTAAATGCACTTGTTAATTGTGAATTGATCGAGGGCTTTCCAAGCGCTTACGGTGATTTTAGTAGAGAGTGGGCAATTTCAAGTGTGAAGATGTTGCTTTCCTGTTTCTGTGATCTGTGTGTGTGTGTGTACTCAGCTAAAGTCTACGTAGGGATCCGCTCCTGCTGTTATTTGGCCTTAAGTGACATATTAACACAGTGTGTTGTGTGTATGTCCCCGTGAGTGTGTGTTGCGTGCGCATGCATGCATTTCTATCTTGGTACACCCTGTGTGCGTTAGAGCTGGAAGAATTCCTATCTGCTCCGGGGTGGAAAAAAAGCAATGATAAGGGGAGCAAATTTTGGCTCAATCGAAGAGCCAGATTTGCATTTGGACCCCGACTGGGTGAAGCCGAGTTACATACTTCATCTGACTTGAATGCCAGCTCCAAGGGAGAGCAGAGAGAACCACTGTATACAATCTCAACTGTCTTTCTCCTCTGCAATGCAGTGGCAGACCGGCACGTGGATCATAAATTTCAAGGTAGAAGTTTTCTGGCCTTCAGCTGTTGGGATTGTTGGCAAGCTGTTGATTAAGGTGCAGGTGTGGGGAGGCTGGTGAGCTGAGATGAAATCGTATTGTTTGTAGGTGGAGAGGGGGCATTCCTCTCATCTGCAATGATGTCTTCGTATATATTTGTCATTTTAAAATATTCTGAAGTCACAAAAGAATAATGCACTGATCAATTTAGAACAGGCAGTCCCGAAACATTTGAATAACAGGCAGGCAAGGAAGATAAAGTAACCCCAAAAGTCTACCCAGTTTTCCTGCAAGATAATGTGTGATAAAAAATCCTTCCACACTGCACAGTACTTACTGTTCTTGACTGCAATTGTACATCGGCACTCTCATCCATGAGAGATTTGATAAATAGCTGTTCCAGCCAACTTCAGAAAATCAGTGTAAGTATCTCTGACAACAGCGGAGAGTTTTGAGCTGAGATTCAGCCAACAAGGTAATTTTCTCTGACCAGTGCCGTCTGTAAAATCAAGGGCTGAGTGACTTGAAACGATGGAAAGATATTATCCCTGCAGCCTGTCATCTTTCTCCAAACTCTCCTGGTTGACATCTGGAGGACTCTGCCATTAACTTCTTGCAGGTTACTGTGGGGATCTAGAGCTTATCTCATTTTTATTGTAGCAACAGTGTCTTTTATTAACATTTATTTAATCAAAATATGTCCGCATGGGATGAGAAATGTCATTCAGCAGAGATACGTGACCAAAAGAGCAGTGTCACGACAACTTAAACATTAAAGAATATCCAAAAACATATTCATCAGCAAAAACACAAAGTTATGTCTGCAAAGACAAAATTGACTTCCTACCTCAAAGACAGTAGGTAGCAAATTATAGCTAGACTATGGTCTTTATACTTTTATATTTTTCACTGTGACCAAAGGGAAAGAAAGTAAAAAATGTCCTCAAAGTGCTAATGGAATTTCCACCAAGTACAAGAGAACTAATGATAAGGAAATAGACCCAGAATAGCATTATATATTAAAGAGAAAATGAATAAAAGTACACATGCACAGGCTTAGCTAATAAACCAGAAGATACAGTACAGGGTGGAAAGATGAGAGCGCTTTCTGTCAGGAACAAACATCAATACTACATATCATACTGACTAAGGTGTGGATGAATTAGAAGGGAGCATACTAATGTAAAACACTGCAATAACTAAGAGTCGACAGCCATGCTAGCTGCTCTGTGAGACTGGACTCAGGCACAGCAGTGCCTGAGTCACGCCCTCAATGAAAATGCTGACGTTAAGCAGGTGTAATGTTAACCATGTCAGTTTAGCATATTAGCATATTAACATTTGCTAACATGGTTAATAACGCTAGCACACATGGCTAAAATGTGTCTGTAACAACTCTTCGGTTCCTCAGCTCTCACTCTTTTGGACTCTCTTGAAACATTATCATTTATATATTTGACTGTGATAAAAACATAGTTTTAAACACTGAGCCCAAACTTTTTTGTATTTTTTAAAGTAATGTGGCTAATATATACAACATACATTATTAATCATGTTCATTTTTATGTGGTGGCCTTGGTGTGGTTTATTCATCCACTGCAAGAGTAAAGAGAAACACAGACTTTTGAGGGTCTCTGATTCTCTCTGTTCTTCACTTCTCCCTCTCTCTCGTCTGCAATATACAGTGTGTATATCTATCTATCTATATCTATACACACATACATATATAAATATATACACACACACACACACACAATCAAATAACAGGCACAGTGGATGCTTTTCATGCACAATATATTTCTTCTCTTTCTTTCAGGTAGTGTGTGAGAAGCTCAAGGTGACCACAACAGAGATGGCATGATGCTGCTGCTGGTGTTGGTTTCCCTTCCCTTCTCTTTCTCTCTCGCTTGAAATGAACTAATAGTTCTTAAACCTACACACACACACACACACACACACACACACACACACACACACAATATCACAACAAGAATAAATCCCAATGGTATTCAGTTCCCTAAATGTGAGAAGATCCCGGTTAGCCTGCTGCTAATGCTGGTGCGGCTGTATGTGTGTGTGTGTGTGTGTGTGTGTGTGTGTGTGTGTGTGTGTGTGTGTGTGTGTGTGTGTGTGAGACGTGATTATATGCAACATATTCTTGGCTGTTCTGCTTTGTATGTCTGGGATGCCAAACAACCATGTGTGCTTGCATACCTTGCACAATAGCTGAGGTTGGAGTTCCTCCTACAGAACCTCAGAACACCCCACCCCACCCCCGGTACGTTTTTTTCCCCCCACAGGGACTCATTCTTGCAGCATCACCAAGCACATATAAAGACCTGCGCCATCTCTTTGCATACATCACATCCACCCTGCAGGCTTTCCAGCCCGTTGAGTCAAGAGACATGTTAGTAAACACTAACACACATATGCAGGCATGCAAGCATGAATGGATGAACACAAACATGCACACATATAAAAGACACAAGGGGACGTAGACTACTCTGTGTGATGGTGCTGTCCCTATAGGGACACTGAGGCACGGTCCATGTAAAGATGAAGAAGTGCTTCTGAGCTATAGGTCCAGCTGAGACTCAATATCAACTTAACAAATAACTATATGATTATTAATTGTTCTAATCAATTCAGTTCACTTAATTAACTTGATATACTTTAACTGCAGTCATTTATGTCATTCACAACTCTGCATTAAATGAATGAACCTCTCTGAGAAGCCTTGCACAGTCTTCTCACACAGGTGATGCATTAGATCTGCAGAGATTTCACAGCACCCACAGCTATTATCGGCCGCATTAGTATAATCTGACTTTAATTAAAAAAGTTGCACCCACACTCACGTATGGCTCACAAGTGCATACATAGAGTAATAACGTTATTAAAGCATATGCATATACCAGGAGTGTTAATATTGACATGGCTGAATGCATTTTTAATGTCGAGTTTACCCGCAGCTTTATGGCAAAGTCAGAGCAATCATTAAAGGCTATATGCAGAAGAATCAATTACACACAGCTTCCAGGCAGATTATCAGACTACCACTGGTTTAAGATAAAGTCACGCTCACTATTAACTCTTTCCGGTCTTTTTTCAACCTCATTCTTAATTCCTATTCCTCAAGCTTCATCCCTTTCATTCCTTACCTCTTTTCTTTTGAATCTGTCTTTTTGATGCCTTTTAAACCTGTGCAACCATCATTCCAAGCCCGTAAGTGTGTAAAATTGTGCGTTACACACTCCTGCTATGTCTAAGTTACCCGCTGAGCTCTATACATCCCTCTATATATCCCTCCTCTTCCCCTATCTCCTCTCCTGTCTGTGAACCCCGAGCTAAAACCAAGCCTCTGGGCGATGGGGGAGACTTCTCTCTGAACCAACTTTGGCTGTCTGCGATTATCCAACAGGCCAATAATGAGCCCTCACTTTGGGAAACAATCCAAGTCAAATGTGTGCTCCGCTGATAACGTTTCCAATCAGAACGGCCTGCCAGCGTGGCAACTATGTGAGAAAATGAGAGATAAAGAGGGGAAAAAATAACGTGCATCAACGATTTACTGCAAACTCAGCAAGGTGCTGAGATAATTTAGAAGTAAGGGAATTCATGCATTCATTTTGCATCCTGGTATTATTGTTTGACCGTCCAATTACTCATTATTGACAGATTAAATTGAGGAATACAAATTTAATTTGACCATCCTTTCCCTGCAATAGGCATATAAACTGGGGCAGTACAAGATTTCAAAGAGGTGTCAAGAGAGAAGATGAGCAAAAAAGGAAGCTACTTTTTCTGAATACTGAATTTCATATTTCTGATCAGAGGTTTGAAAAAAAGTCTAACAAAGACAAAATGAGGTCAAAATCTTCCAAAAAAGCAAATACTTTTGGAGTGTACAGTATATTCAGTGTGCAGGTATATTTTCCTACACATTCTTATGTCCTTTAATCCATACCTCAATCCCTGTCACTCACTTCATCAAACACTCTATTGAAGCTCCATCATGCCTCTTTTCCTTCCTTTCATCCCTTCATCCCATCTCTCCAGTCACATCCCATATTAGTAGCTGTAGCCCTCACACGCCACAGTTACAGGCGCAGATTGTTCTTTCCTCTGCTGAATAATCTCTATTCACACAGGAGAAATCCAACCCTGTGTGCCAAGAATACTGCCTATGGCGTCAACCACACCGAGAGATACCAAGTGAGGAAGAAAAATGGAGGGGGTGGCAGCGGCTACTGAGCACACATCCAACACCAGTGCCTCCATCAGGGGGGGAATGAACTGTTTGTAGTGAATGGGAGAGTCAATCTGTTGTTAGGCTGCCACAAGGGAACAATGGCAGTCTACAATATGCCGCAAATATGCTACAGCATGTTTCATATAGAGTGAGGCAGCAGTTACAGTAATACCTGTGATTCACTGGATGCTCTTTTAAATGAAACCACTTTTTACAGCTTTAAAACTGCTTAGCAGAAACTTGCATAACAGCTTCATTTTAACATTTATAGCTATGCATTTAAAAAAAAAATCCTCCTAAAATCTCAATCTACATCAGCAGCTTGTGATCTTTTATCTCGCTATTCTTAGCTGCAATTGAACTACACAATATGCTGTGTGTTGCATATTAGCTGGGTGTGAGAGGATGTGCTGCTGTATATTAAGAGGAGGCCTGGGATAGCCGCCAGGGAACGAGTGGCTATTTCTGTGGCAACAAAGACGCAGAACTACAGAAGAGCATCGTTCACTGAATTCCCCTGTGATGAGAGAGGGAGAGCTGCATGCAGGGAAAATAAAGAGGAATGAACAAGGATAAGACAGACAGAGAGGAATAATTAGGGCCAGACCAAGAAGAAGAGAGGAGGGAGTTATTTTTGGGAGATGCCAATTCAATTACAGGGGATAGGGGTTTGGCTGTGGCTCTGACATAATGGGGGCTCCGGGCTCTCGTACCGACCGGGACTCCAAGTCCCTATTAGACTCTGAGGGAGCCTGACTGGCAGCCACAGCCCACCTGCTGTACCTTAGTGTATGTGTGTGTGTGTGTATGTGTGTGGGTTGATGAGACAAAGCATTGTCTATGTGGATCCATGACAGATTTGACACTTGTCACATTACACCACACACCCACACTGATGCACACACACATCAAATCAATCCGTTACACACTCTGGCAACAGCAGGAGGAGGGCATATCAACTCCACATACACACATATAGAGACAGAATCAAATACACACACACACACACACAGCTGCAGTGTGACTGATGGTCGTGTGACACCCACCACCGTGGTTCATTGTCAGGTCCAGTGAGAACAGCAGTTTGTCAGAGGTGATTTGGGGAAAGAGAAGGCAGAATATGGTATTGAATGTAGAAGAAAAGCTATCGATTGCAGCCCTGAGAAAGGAGGGTGTTTGTAACTGCACAGCACTTTTGATTTGAGCACCAGAACGATTGCTAATGACAAAGAGTAGGGAGGCAGCACATTTGATCAGAGCTAAGTGCATTTTGAATTAGTGCCCCAGTTGAACAGTAAATCCAGCAATGAAACACTTTCAGACTAGTGATTTATAAAGAAGACACAATGAAAGAAAAGCAGCGAGAAAGATTGAAATAAAGAAAAACTTAATATAAAAGGCGAAAGGGAAGAAACAAAATGGTAAAATGGTAAACTGATAATGACTGATAATGTCCATGTGGCCCTGTTTGCTGACGGATCAGTGTCGATAACAAACCAACGAGCCTAATGCACTGCCCACGGCTGACAGACATGCATATTGGCTTTATGATAATACAGTGCAGATGGCAAATAAATAGAGTCAACAAGACAGAGACACTCTGCGCCTAACAGTGCATGTCAGGCAATATGAACTTGCTGCAGGCCGTTTACACCTGTAATACGCAGAGATGCAAAAAAGCAATATGAATGTCTTTATTCACTCTTTCTATCCATCCACCTGGAAAAAAATAAAACAAAACAGTCCCTGGATCTGTTTCAGTGGCTCAGTCAAGCTTGCACTGACAGCACACGCTGCATACACACAGATAGAGAAGCTATTTCCAAAAATATCAGCTTTGTGAGAACTATAATACACATCCTGACGTAAAGGAGATTGACAGGAGCTGAAGATCTCTGTTACATCAGTAGAGTGAATTTAAATAAGAATGCAACTAAATCAGATTATAACATTGATGTGTATGAGAATGTGAACTAGTGTACAGGCATTATTTTAATAAAGTTTGCATTCAAAAACTCGCATTCTCTCATCACATTGTCATTTTTCATTCTATTGAAATGGCTTTAACCTTGTAACAAAGCTTTTTTTAATGGCTGCTGTGAGCTGCAGT
The DNA here is from genome assembly GCA_002120245.1 of Maccullochella peelii. Taxonomy (NCBI): domain Eukaryota; kingdom Metazoa; phylum Chordata; class Actinopteri; order Centrarchiformes; family Percichthyidae; genus Maccullochella; species Maccullochella peelii. The sequence goes on along the minus strand of LKNJ01001095.1, from coordinate 22,336 downwards.
GAACTCTCTGATGTTCAAGCATCCTTAGATAACCCAACAGAACCACAAATAAATACAATTACTTCAACATCAACACACACAAACACACACATAATACTCTATTTATGCTATCTGGACAGCTTACACCACAGGGAGTCCAGACCACACTGTGGTCTTGTCCTTTCAAGCCACACACATTCATTTCCAGAGTGGTTATTATTTCCTGAGGCCCTCTCGCCGATAAAAGTTTTTTTTTTTTTTTTTTTCCATCTTAGTGGAAGCATGTGTGTAATCTTGCAGTTACACAAAAATGTACACGGAGGCACTCGTGTTCAAGCAACCCAAAATATATGCTCATGCGCGCACAAAATAGATTTAGAGAAAGAGAGAGAGACAGACCGGCTGCAAAGGGAAAAGGCTTTATAGAGAGAAAATCTTGTCACTATGCCCTTGCTTCGGTCACCTTCAGTTTCTTAGCAGTTGAGTTAGAGGGAAAGGGAGAGAGCGAGAGAGAGAAAAAACTGAGTGGAGGAAAGAGATTTATCACAGCTGGACAGGTGTAGCTGAGGCAGAGGTTGAATGACCAGCACTACTGGGAAGATTACTGCTACATGAAAGGAGACATGAAAGTGTTTTGCTCCAGCAATGACTGCATTTTAACTCACTGTTTACCCCCTCAGAGCACAGCCATGCCAGGAGGAGCTGCAGCAAAAACATGCACACTGATACGCTGAGACTGAGACACACATGCGTTCATGCATCCTGGCATGCACGTCACATAGTTTGGACACACTCTGCTGCTATACAAGACACTTAGAATAACAATGATATTGCATTCAGCTGGAGGCAAAACTGGCTCATCCATTACAGGATGGTCAGAGCAGTCAGAAATCCATTTCTCACAGCATTCAGCTGCGGAGGCATAAACGTCTGTCAGCTTATAGAGCGAGTCATCAGTGATATGCAGTCAGGGTAGGCAGAGGCAATGCTTATAATCAAACTGCAATGAGTATATTACTATCTATTCTATATATTTCATACATGTTACAATTAAAATCAGATAATATGAGAATAGCAGAAAGGAGAGGGTCCGTCTCTCTTCTCTTTCACTCTTTGTTCAACATAAATGTGCTCTTACATCCTCTGTGTATGGTTATGTATGAATGTGTCAAAAATGAACTAAATATACTTAAATAAAATGTATGTGTTAATGTGTTCCCACTTTAAGGATTTTTGGCAGTTTGGGTTTTGAGTCGATTGTGACTTGGCCTTGACTGCAGCTCTGGATCAAGGGTGCCCCTGGCCATTCATCTCTTCAATAACTTATTTAATGAAGTAACAAACCCCAGAGACAGCGATGACAAGGACTGACACATCCCTGACACCCCTTCAGTGGCAACCTGACACTGACTCATAGGTCACACTGTAGATTAAAGGCCTTAAAGTGCACAGAGACAGCTCTTCGTACAAAGGTGTCCCCGTGAGTGTGTGTTTTACAGGATCATGGATGAGAGAGTTAGCAGCAGGCAAACCAAGAAAAAAGTAGGTGACACTTGCACCACCGCTGACATTACAAAACAGTGTAACACACATGGTAAAAAGATCACACACACTCACACATGGGAACAGGTAGTACAGTAGCAGCTGATACTATGTAAGTGTTAGCCAGTCAAATAGTATACAGCAAGTTTTCAAAATGCTATAAAATGGCCTTTATATATATATATATATATATATATATATATAATGAGAATGCAATAAAAATTGTAGATGTAATAAATTGCAGTCTATTACGAGCAACTTTTTGTTATATGTGTAATGTATTTTAATTAGTGTAATAACATTCCTTTAAAATTACTTTTATTATTACATTGTAAGTTAAAAATCAACTACACCTTTTATGAAGTAATAATTCCTGGTTAATGCAGCAATGGGATGTCATTACCTTATCTGACAATTCATTATATTATTACGTTTTATTACATTTTTGAGCATTTGCAGCCAAATATTTAAGACACTTTGACAGTTATTACATTAACCAGCAGTAACTCTGTCTCTTCCCAGAATCACAACTATATAATTTCTCTCTCATGCACACTCTCACACTCCATTCACACTGATACGGCACGTCTCTTGAACACTCCGTTGAGATCCAACACTGGCAGATCAGAGACTTGGCAGGCAGTCTGCATGCAAGGGCACGCTGTGTGTTTACTTCACCATCAGCGAGTGTCAACCTTCACAACCCCAACTCTCAACTGAACAGACAGCCTCGATGGCAGCCATTTATCTCCCCATCTGATTGCCGTCAGCTGTCTCCCACTGCCAAGGGGGGGCTGGCTTTGAAAAGGGCAAAATACCACCAAGCGATTATGAACTGTAATGTAAACAGCTTTTCTAAAAGCAGGGGTTTATAATGGGCAAAAAAATGACACCAAGCAGCTACAAACTACTGTGTAGATTGCAGGGTTTTGCTTTTAGTTCTGACAGATGATGGAACGACATAACAAAGGCAAAGTGTTAATTCCTGAGGGGAAATATTTTAACATGCATTACCAAATTAATATTTTGATACCGACTGTGTGAAAGGGTCAACTGTGGTGCAGAACCAACGGAGAACTCGGGAAAGGCCTGGTGATAATTCTATATTTTTCTTATTGTCAACAAATCCTCTGAAAAACCAACAGTGAGTCAGTCCATCTATCAAAACTTCCTCAGCCTGTCTGTGGCTCTCAGCCCCAAGGCCATTCATTCCTACTGAAAACAAATCTTTCAAAAACGGGTGACAAATATATACTTTCAATCTGAAAAAAGGCCAAATAATTTCCTTAAACAGCTGGGCACTGTAGATGTTAGTTACTGTGACTCAGACAGGAGTAAACTGCGCATTTGAATGGGAACTATTTTCAGCCGTGGATTTAGTTAGTATTTACACCAGCAGGGCAAAGTACATGGGATTAACTAAAAATATAATATATGACCATGTTGATTGTAATGAAGGTGTGAACAGTGTGGTTCATTGATTGAATTTTGATGAATGAAGGTTTTGGTCTATTCATTGGAATGGTAGACAATAAGAAAAATATAAAATATCACCATATCGACTTATCCCTTAACACAAAACTCTGCAGCTTTTAGCCTCTTTTAACTCATTATTATGTTTTATCAGCCCAAACATAGTCACTTCATAGTTTAGTCTTAATATCCTCAACAACCAGGCAAGCAATGATTCCCAGCAAAGGTGAGTACATTTTACAATCATGAGGTGGCCTGAAGCACAGGTGCAATGGGATGCTCATGCTGCACTGCGTCTACTGAAAGTCAAAGTAAGCAATGATTTGTTGTCAGCCAAAATAACTTGCTTGTGAAAATCAGAGATGTGCTTTTGTTGAGTTTGATTTTGAGTCATTCTGCCCCTTAGTGGTAAAAAAAAACAAAAAAAAACAAATCGCCTAATGTTGCATTAAACACAATAATTATATAAGAAGTAAATCTAAATTTCCCACGTCTCCTGTTCCAACAGCCAATCAGCTTGTAGCAAAGTCAGCTGGTCGTTTCGACCCTCTGGTTTTATTGTGTTTTCGCCATTTCATCAATACTAGAAATGCAACTGTAGCAAGTAACTCACTATCACTGCACTAAAAGCCTGAAAAGCTGGCAGTTAGAATGGAAGTACAGGGAGTTGTTACTATGGAAACGGTACACCGTCTCGTCGCATTGGTGAAACCGGCAGGTTTCAGAGCGTTGCATTGCAAGTAGTTGCAAGTTTCATTGCGAATCTTTCGTCTGAACTGGCCTTAAGATTGAGAAGCTTGTAGAATGTAGCACAACAAACCAAGTTAAATGTCAGCCAACAACAGCAATGAGAGAGAAAAAAAATCATACACACAGAAAGCTGTTAGCGACTTCAAACAGTGCATATCGATCCTAGCCTTTAATAATTCAGCTGTGTCTGAAGATGACCTTCTAAAAGTGACAACAGAGCCTGTTTCCATTTGTTATGACAGCCTCTGAGGGGGGAAGCTTTAGAAGACAACACAGCTTGTAAACTGACAGTAACTAACAGTACGCCTATTTATCTACTAGCTGCATTTAATGAGTGTAACATCATTAAAAAAAAGTTGTGTGTTGCAGCTTAATTATTGCCCAGAGGAAGGAGAAGACAGTTTCACATCCATAGAAACTTCTGTCACTCTCTGTCCTAGCAACCATTTTAGCTACAAACACTGCGCAGCTAATACAGTAGCAACTTCACTACTTCAGGCATAAGAATATATAAATACAATATATTAAATAAGAATTAAAGAATAAAATAAGTAAAATTGTTGTGAATGACAATTAAAAAACAAGACAGCATGCTCCGTACTAGTTGTTTCTGCTGCCTCTACAACTTTTTTTCTTTTCCACCAAACAACAGTCAATCATTAAATCTGTAGCTGCTGCTTTATCTCACTACTGGATCTGACATGTGACCTGTATGTTCCTAATTTGCAGGATAAACTAAATCTTCATTAAAAACCGCAAGACACTACAGTAGATTGAAAGAGTGTGGTTCTCTCATACTCCCCACACGTGTGCATGACAAATTGTTCCCTCAAGTGTCTTGTAGATGTTAATGAGGATTAACTTGGCTGGCATAGACACAGGCCGAGAGAATTATGGGCCTTCGCCAAGCGAAGGTTCAACATGGATTCAGATACAGCGTACAGATCATGGGCTGTGATTTATCTCGCCAGAAATGGCCTAAAATATTGACATATCTCTTGAAGAATGACTGCAGATAATTCAAGCTCTTATCAGCCATTTAAAATGCAGTCAACTACTTAGCAAGGAAAATCAATGAGCTTTCTCTTCTGTGTCCTATCTCTCTGTAAAATGTGATATCTTACAAACAATTCATAGTTAAAGGAATAGATCGACATTTTGGGAAATAGGATTATTTGCTTTCTTGCCAAGAGTTTGATAAGAAGATCAATATCACTCTCCAGTCTGTCCTTTGAGTATAAAGCTAGAGTCAGAAGGTGCTTAGCTTAGCAGGGGTAGTTAGCTTGGCTCTGTCCAAAGTAAATCCCAAAAAGTATCCAAAGTAAATTAATTAATTTAATTTAATTAAAATGTAAAAAACGTGTTACTTAGTGAAATGGCTGTATTTTTTAATTTTGGAGTTAAAGTTGTTGTTGTTCCCCTGCTTCCAGTCTGTATGCTAAGCTAATTTGCCCCCTGGCTGTAGCATTATATTTAGCATACAAAATGTGATATCCTACTAACAATACATGATTAAAGGAAGAGATCGTCATTTTGGGGAATACCATTAGCCTATTGGCTTACTTCAGTTAGATGAGATTCATACCATTGCCATGTCTGTCTGTTAAGTATAAAGCTAGAGCCAGGAGGCGATTAGCTTAGCTTAGCATAGCATACAGATCCAGTCAGCAGGGAGAAACATCTACAGCTATCTTGGCTCTGTCCAAAGTGAAAAAAATATTTTAATGTGTTAATTTAATGAGCTTTAGAGGTGCTGGCAGGTGCATTTTTTAACTTTGGACAGAGCTGTTTCTCCCTGCTTCCAGTCTTTACGCTAAGCTAAGCTAATCGCCGCCAGGCCCTAGATATATACTTAATGAACAGACATAAGAGTGGTGTCAATCTTCTCAACGAACTCTTAGCAAGAAAGTCCGTAATTGTGTAACATGGCCCCCTCACTTACAATCCACTCTGTTGCACTGGTCTGAACATACTGGGGTGGGGTGGGGTCTCTTGTGTCCTTAAAAGTATCAGTGTGACGACAGGTGATGAGAGGACAACACTGTTGCCTCGAGCCACAGACACACTGCAACAGACAGAGGATGACAGACACCGATGACAGGAGACAATCTATAGGAGACAGCGAGAGAGGGTGGGATGGACTGAAACTGAGATGACAGGGAAGGGGGAAGAGAGAATGACAGTGAGGGCAAACAGAGGGGGAGGAACAGTGGATTGGAGCAAACAAACAGGGATTTCCAGATGAAGAGAGCAGAGGGTAGAGAGCAGAGACAAAAACAGCATTAGCATTTGGAAAGACTGCCTTTGTGTGTGTGCAACACACATGGATGAGTCATAGCTGGACTCATGGTGATTGCTACTAGTCAGAGCAATAGCCCAACAATTTTGATCCACAATTGTACAGCCTCACATTCATTTGAGGTTTAGGATTCACAACAGCATTTCTAAAAATGATTTTATAGTACATTCACGTATACTCTCCCCCAATACATTGGTGTAAAATTGGACATGTGCATCATTCTGCATACATCTGTTTATGTGTTCGTGTATCAGCAGACATGTGCACACATAGTTGGGATGACATGCAGGGATGAGCATCCATCCACTGCGGCTTAATGCTGAACAAATCCTTATCTAGACATTAATCCCTATATTAAGATAGGCTTAGCTGCTGCGTAATGATACCTTGCTGGATATGAGCATGTCGAGTATAATTTCAGGTTGATGAAAAGACAGAAATTTCAATTTCAACAAGCAATTTCTATGTGAGACATCTGCAAAATTCCATATCCAATAATGTCCATTCTTTGAGATAATCATGGTTATAAATGCGGTGTATGTGATGTAGGGCAGGGAGTCTTCATTTGGACAGGTAATGCAATAATGAAATAGTGGCTCATCATGTCACTGTGGTGAGGCGTTCATACGTGTCAGCCATGCTGATGAATCCTAAATCTCCTGACAAATGAAAATGAAGCCAACGTCATTAGCAGATGCCACCGTTGTTATGGCAACAGGAAGTGACTGACAACATGGCATAAGTGAGAGTCGGAAATGGAATGAGGGTAATTGAGGAGCACGCCCTTCAAACTACACACACACACACACACACTCAGATTTTCTCCCTCCTCTGTTCTTGCCCCAATGTATTTGGGTTTTCCCTTCATTGCCAATCTGCCCTCTCTCAATATCACTTTCAGTCCATCTCATGCGTTTTTTTTTCCCCACACATACAGTCCTCCACATAAACACTCTGCAGGCCTGAAACTCCACACAGTGGTGGGCCGTATTACTCTATGAATCACTGCTGCATCCTGCTGCTACTGTAGCTACACTTGTATCCCACACAGTTCAATTCACACACAGCTACAGGTCTAATAGCCCCCGTAACCCTCTCTACTGTCACCTCTGAGCCCGCACACCCCTCACACCTCTACACCAAACTGTGAGATCCAAATTTACACTGTCTTCTTACCAATCCAACAAGGACCATTGCTAGGTGCCAACAGTTGCCTTTTCTGGATTAATGAGGGAAACATTAAAGGAAAATGTTGACATTTTTCTTGCTCAGAGTGAGATGAGGAGATCAATACAATGTCTGTATGCTAAATATGAAGCTACAGCCAGCAGACAGTTGGTTTAGCTTAGCATAAAGACTGAAAACTGGGGGGAAACAGCTAGTTGGGCTCTGTCCAGAAGTAACAACATTTTCCTACCAGCACGTATATCAACACGTTATATCATGGATTAAAGGGAAACTTGAGTGATTTGGTATATCACAACCATAGGACTTGTTGAACTTGCAAGAAACAGATTTTAAAAATGGTTTTAAAAAAAGCAGAGGCTGAGATATCCTGACTTTTAGTCCCTAGTATGGGTCAAGCTCTAAAAACACTGGATCCTACAAGTACCAAAATCCAATGCAAGTGTTTTTTATTAGACTCTCTCTGCCTGCTAAATGCACTTAAAATGCACATAGGCAGGTAGAAAGTTGTTGTAAAAGCTTCTCAGGAGTTTTTATACATAAGACATTAAATAATGCTGCTTTCAAAGGAAATGGCAATTCAGTCTTAAAACTAGTATTCTCCGTGACTAGTAAATTAAATTTGACATGTAAAATCACTGGAGTGCCTCTTTAAACGTACAATATATAACGTGTTAATTAGCGAGCTTCAGAGGTGCTGGTATAGGCGGATGTTGTTACCTTTGGACCGAGCCAGGCTAGCTGTTTCCTCCTGTTTTCAGTCTTTATGCTAAGCTAAGCTAGCCGGCTGCTGGGGGTACAGTAGCTTAATTTGTACCATACAGACATAGTGGTATCAATCCTCTCACAAACACACAAATTTCCCAAAATGTCCAACTATTACTTTAACATTTACATTCTAACTTACAAGCATATTCAAAAGGACAGAATCTGAAATATTTATGCAGGAGTTTGCTAGGAACATATCACATCAATAAAGCTATAACATTATACTGTACTGTAGCTTGCAATAGCCCTAGGCTGTAAAAAAGGTTATAACATAGCGATCACAATGCTAAGTCACTATGGAGGTATTGTAGGATATGTGGGGCCCTGGGGAGCTTGTGGTGAACAGAATTTGTGCCACTGCAGCTACCGGCAAGTACAAAACAATAAAGTATCTGCAGTTAGCCCAAACTAAGTTCATAAAATATGACTGCAATACAGGAATACAATTTCAGAGGACAACATAGACTTCAACAGGTGCTAGGAGAGATAAGGGAGGAGAGAGGTGAAGAGGAAGGGCAGAGAGTGTGGAGAAATGTTGGGGTGTCAAGAGACTATTAGAGGGGATGGACAACTTTATTATGCATTTTATCGGTGAACATCATCATTATCTCCTCCTGTTTTTGGAAGCGCAAAGCAAGTCATCCACTCATATAAATACCAGAGTGTTTAATAGTCACTGCTGCAGTTAGCATTGTGTCTTCAACTGCATTGTGTTTGTTTTCTCTTGTTTGAGAGTGTTTGTTATGCCCTTGACTGTTCTGTAAATCACTTGAATGTTCTGCAAACCACTTTTCTTATTAAAATTACTTCATAAATATATCCAACTTGAGCCGGGGATGACGAGAGGGTGTAGAGCATGTTAGGATAATAACGTGTCGCTAATACAAAGTAGGGCCATAAATTACAGTGCAGCCCAGCAATCTGAGCCACTACAGCTAGATTTGTTACCGTCTCAGTGTTACCTTGGGAACTGGCTCGATGAAATTACAACTTCAGTCTTCCTGTCATGTAGAGACTAACCAGAAACAAGACCAGGATTCATAATTTATTAAATAATGACTCTGCTGTACAGACCCCTAGGCTCTGACAGAGATAACTCATACTCGAAATGATGAAACACACATTTTCACAGATTTTACTTAATTTCCTTTTCACAGATTTGAATATATTTTATATTTACCTGTCATTAAGCAATATTGTTTGTTAATGATTCATGTCTTAAATTCATAAGCTTCATTTTGGCTTGGTTTTATAGTATGCACTGTTTCAAAAAGAAGCTCTACAAACAAGAAGAGGTATCATTATTTCTGCATCAGTTTTTCAGAGGTCTACAAGCAAAATAGAGGTGAAAGATCATCTGCAAGGAATACAAGTGTCACTGCTGCATCCACCATTGCAGTGACTAACTGCACAAAGCAGCCTGCAAGACACAATCGATGTCTGGAACCTGCTGAGTGGAGACAAAAGGCAGTGTTTAAGGAAATGTACAACCTTTCCTCCTGACTTGGTCTTTCCTGTAGAAAGATCTCCAGGGGAAAAAAAACTGGCATTTTCAGGTACCTTGTGTTCATGCAAAATATAAAAAGCTGATCTTCCATGAAACTGCTGGTGTTGCAACTCCTCACTAAAACTCCCATGCGTTACTGATTTTAATCTTAAGGTTAAAAAACAAGGTTAAGAAGGAAGTTCTCAGTTTTGAGAAACTAGACATAGACTGTAGGCTTGTCCCAAAACGCAGCCAACACCACTGGTACCATGTGCCGCCAAATTTGTCTTTCTGCCGTTTGTAGCATATAGTGGGTTTATACTACCTGCTACAGCCAAAAACAACGCTGATTCGAGTTGCAGGCTGTAAAACTAAAATAGTGAGCTGAAAGATGCTGAAATGCTGCACAGAGCTGAATGGAACTGCACATTTGGGTGCAGTTCTCTGTGGGTTTCTCTATACGAGTGACCCCGTTCATATTACACATTGTCATTTGAGTCATATAAAAATATCGATTAGTGCCGCTTTAAACAGGCTCTACGGGTCAGAAAATGTTAAATTCCTTCCCTCCCACTTGCATCTGCTTTTTGTTTTCAGTCATTAATCACACATGGTTTTTCATGTACATGGAGAGGCTTACTGATGCACTGTGTTTCTCATAAAATAGCTAAATCTGCCATTAGTGATACTGTACCACCCACAACTACAAGCCTACAAGAGACTATAGAGAAGAGATGCATCTGTGCATAAGGAGGGTCATTTAATTATTTTGTTTGTACATTCACTGTAAGTCTGAGTTGCTCTGTTACCTAACAATTTACAGTTCCTAAATGCACCAGGGTGACAGTACAATGTTTGCTTCAACATGAATCTATACTAAACACTAATATTGTAGTCTGTCTGGGGAAAACAATAAGAAATAAAAGTGGAGAATTTTCTCACAATTAGGGGGAAATTAAACAGCTGTGTAAGAGAAAATAAGGAGAACAGTTGATTTATTGCACTCATGTAATATTCATCAATGCGGCTGTGCATAGTAGGAATAAAAGGTTCTTGTTTCAAAGTTGTGCATTCATTCAGGGACACAGGGTAGAGAGAAAACAACAGGAGTTAAAATAAAATGCCTGTAGTTATTAATATGAACATTGTGAAAGAAAGGTTCCACCGTTTTTAATATCAGACAAGGGTAGGTATCTGCTGAGAGGGATGATATTACTTATTGTCAACAGAAACCATCAAGGCACATTACTTATCGGAGCGTTTAGCCTGCAGGTCTGAAGACAAACCCTTATTAGAGCAGTGCGGCAAATTCATCTTCCATTTTGAAGAGAACACAGAAAAACAAGAAGATCCTTCAGCAGCATTAATGAAATGATGAAATTTATCATCATATGGAATTGAGGTGAAGTATCGCGCCTCATAAAAACAATGCAACAGGTACAGAAGGCATCACCGTTCAGCAGCAAACTCATCCGGTGTGTTCACGTTACTTCTGGTCCCACAAACACACACCAGTGAGACCTACATGGAGGGAGCAGATATGGGGCTGAACTGAGCCGCACTCCTGCACTGCTGCATTGCAGTGCAGTGACCCAGGCCTCTCATGGCACATCGCCGCTAACAGCAGTACAGCCAATTTAACTCCACGCACCCACTGAGCATGCTTCTAAATCAGTGTTTAATCACTAGAATGACAAGCTCAGCTAATTATTGCCCTCCTCCTCACCCACATCCTCCCGCTCTCTTCCCCTGTCAACTCTTTCTGTGGTGTGCTGCCTGCTGAAGTACTCAGGCGATGACTGGCTATTTCGAGCTACGCTGTCGTCTGGAGCTATGTTATACAAGCGTCTTCTTTCGGCCTGCTAATTATTACGATCATCCAGCACTGCTCAGAGATACGATTCACTGCTAATTTGAGTCTACGTGATGCAAGCAGTCTGTCTGCACTGTGATAGCTTGCTGCAAGTGAGAACACGGTCAGGTTTGACTGGATGTCTGCCAGAGTTTGTCTTCACACAGAATTGGGATGCAATGCTTCCCAACAATATACTTTAAAAGGCCACACTGAAGCCTAATGACATCACATAATCACATATACAAAAGTCATCTCTCATCTCACAACATTCATAGTATAATAACCATCCTTCTAGTATAATAGTATAGTAACAGTATAAAAACAAAATAACCTGAGACTTGAGTAAACATGAAGCTAATGAGGCCAAGTTGAGAAAAACGGAGCACTGGAGGACACTAAAATGTGCAATGACACCTGAGTCCAGAGGAGGGCACTAAAAGCAGTGAGGAACCTATTAAATACTATAATTAATGGATTATACATGATATAAACTATAATAATTTCTCTCAGAGAAAAGATAAAGGCCTTGAAAGACACAGGAGGTTTCATCTGAAGGAGGTAACAGGAGGCCAAATAGAAAATGTGGAATTCTCAACCACCAAAACCAATAACCCTTTTTTCATTGCACTTAAAACAAAACAACTATATGAGCTTTTTTTCTTACAACTGAACATTTGAAATAATGTTTTGACAGCAAATCTTGACAGCAATTTCTTTTTCAGCGACTGAGCAGGACAGACTTAGACTGCATTAGGTAAAGAAAAAAAGGTCTGATTTGAGGTTGTGGTTCAAAAAGAGACTGGCAGAAGTGTTGTGTGTCACTCAGTCTGGCCTGAGGCCTGTGGTCAGCCAGTGGGACAAAGTGCAGCCATGTGTAGACAGTCCAACCCCGTCCTGACAACATGGACAACAGTGCTCCCTATGGGCCCAGCAGAGAAGGTCATTTTCCAAGACTGCACACAGATGAGAGGGTTTGGAGACTGGGAGTGCATTTTAATGGTCTAGAGGAATCTTACTTTCCTAGCCACTGTTACTTAATCAAGGAAAGTTTAAAAAGGAGAGGAAAAGTTGTATTGTTGGACATAAATAGGCCACCTTTGGCTAGCACCACACTACAGTGCAGTCTGTATAAGTATTTGGACAGTGATATGCTTTTGATTGTTTTGGCTGTTCTCCAGCACATTGGATTTCAAAAGAAACAATGGGTTTAAAGTGCTGACTTTCAGCTTTAAGGGTGTTTGGGGGTGTTCACATCTATATTGGGTGAGCTGTAGGACTCACAGTGCTTTATACCCTTAGGAGGTATACAGTATATAAAAATGGCTACCATTTCTTTACGGTTCATTGGATGTGGATGTAAACACCCTCAAAATAAAGCTGAAAGTCAGCACTTTATACTCAAGAGCCATTGTTTCCCTTAGAATCCAATGTGCTGGAATACAGAGACAAAACAAATTGACTGAAAACTTACAGACTGCACTGTATGCTATTACATGTGTTTTGTAAGCTCACAAACCTACTCACAGAACATATTCTTTGCCATTTCATTTTCACAATCCAGCTTGCGGTCGCGCCTGGCAAGCCCTCGAAAGAGCAGTGGCAGAGCTCCATTAACATATTTGGGTTAGCATCTCACAACCTGGCAACCGAGCAGTGCAGCTGTGCAAAAGCCCCTCAGTAGAGAGGACACAGTCATAAAACACAATCAGGCTCTAATAAAACGCAAGGAAGCAACAGGGTCAGTTTGACTCCTGTGCACCCAGCAAAACAGTCACACAATGAGAAACGCAGGTGATGCTGCTACATTGCTAAACCATCACATGTTAACATTTAATTGGATTATTAATCTGTCTTCTTCACTTTAGGTAAAAAAAAAAGTGGTTAATCTTGCTAAAAATAGTGAGCAGGATGTAACCCAGGCTTGCTATGTATTTAATTGCAATTAAAGATGAATGTTGGGTTTCCCTAAATGACAAAGAGCAGTCTGGATATGTATTCCACATGTCTCCAGATGTCCCCGACTACACCACTGCTTTCCTTCACTTGACCACAACTGTAATTGCAGATGTGGAGCTGGCGGGGATCCAGCACTGAACTGAAATGAGTACCAGCAGATGAGCAGTGTGCCACAGGCTTAATCCACCTACGCTATGATATACTGTACAACCCCAAGAATTAAGTGTTCACGATGGCTGAACATTACTCGGGCCGTGATTAACTACAGAGGTGAGAGCCGGGATATTGGACTGAGGTACTGAGGGTACTGAGCCTGTAAAAAATGGAATATATGTCAGGGGAAGGTATTAGCAGGCCTGCCAAAACCACCAATGTCAGAGAGAGAAATGGAAAGAGGGAGAAGCAGCAAAATAGAGACAACATTGCTTACAGAGAGGCAGGAGAAAAGAGGAAGAAATACAGCGATCAGGTGACAAAACCTAAAAGCGAGCATCAGCGTAACTGCAGCCACCCTTAATGCAGAATCATCACAAAAGAAGCCCAGCTACGGTTTGAGTTAGGCCTTAGTTTTCTATTCATCTAGCTTTGACTCAGCGAGTAATTGGAGACAAGTGTGGCGCTCCATCACAGCGTGGAGCTCCTTTAATGCCTAGCTTCCTCTGACAGGAGTGGCTTGAACTACAGGACTGTGTTTCGGTAATGCATGACTGCTTGTTATTGTGTTATTTCGCCGCATAGCTGCATCTTACTACTTCCGGAAAAAGTGCTTGAGAGGGGAAGACATGTTGGGATGGATTATGACAGCAGAGGAAGATAGCAGATGTTTTGTCTTTCAGCCATTCAGGCCACTAAAGTTGCATCCTGAAAATACAAACCCAATCAATTATACTGCAGGAGGTGTGCCTCCCCTAGACACAATCAATCACCAGCAATATGCCGAGATGTATGATAAAATGGCAGCAGCTACTCTAATGCAGTATGCTTTAAGAAAAGGCCTTCAGTGTGTGTACTTAATAATACAGCCAGCGATTAACACTGCACTATACATCATTTTGATCCTGAACAGAAGATCCCTGAGTCCCTTCAAAGATGCTCCATACAAATACACACATGTGCACACATAGACACACATATAAAGCATAGATTTGATCAGGAACTCTCACGCAAACACACATCAGCTGCTGTGAGCATCTCCCGTGTCTCATCAAGGACGGATGAAAAACATCCTCGAAAAGTTTGTCTTCCCTCTGCCCCCCCTTCGTCCGTCCTCTCTACCTTTCCCACTCCCTCTCTCTCACTACATCTTATCCGTCTGCCCCTCCTCCTGCCCGTCATTGCAGTCGCCACATTCTCCTCAACAAACTGCACATCACAGACAGGCTTCACGTTTCAGCTGTAGCTCGTATCCTGTCCTCCAGTGACCGTTTCAAACAAACAGACAACAGGAGTGTTGAAAAGCACCGTGCAAGTCTACATTCTGCAGTTGACCGCTGCAAGTGTATTATTACATTGCAATTTAAAGCAAAGTTATAAACGTGAGACAATAAGCCTGAACGATGACAACGGGATTTGACAGTGTACAAAAGTTCTGACTAGATTTGGCAGGTTGGAGTCCTAAGTGTTCTCCTGAGATCTAAAATGATATCATTAACATATCACAAGTCAAACTGTACAGAAGCCACTATAATAGCTACTGTGCAGTGATAGGAGCCGATAGATTTCAATTTTTGTATAATTTTTAAACATCCACTGTCAACATCCATGTTAACTTGATAGCAGACTTCTTCTTCACTGCCTTTGCTAACACACTGCTGTGTTTCTAGATCAGTGGAGTAGTGTGAAACCAGGAGGTGTGTGTCACATAACCGTGCATGTGCGTCACATGTGCACAGCCCAGTACATTAACAGATACTTAGAATGCCATATTAGCAACACATTAGCTTCAGATAGCTAATATAATGCCTACCTTGGTTAGTCAGTAAACTGATTGCAACAAAAAAAGTTAACAAATCATAAATCAGCAATGACAGAACAGCTGAAAGAAAGCCTAAACATAATTTGTTCCAATAAGGGCATTTTGGCAGAAGATAAAAGATGTCTGTCAATATTTACTTGGTGACAGATCTGACAAAATGGTGGATGTAACAATGTCAGTTAAACTGCTATAGAACTGTGCCAGTTGCTATTAGCAACAGAATGTTGAACTTGAAAACAGCTGCTGCTGACTCTGGCCCATGACTAGTTAATTGACTTTGACATGTAAAATTGGAGGAGTGTCCCTTTAAAAATCTAATTCTGTATGTAGTTACATGATCTAAACCATTTCTTTCCAAATGAAATGAATCTGATTGACGATTCCACCTTCAGTATTTTCTGTGAGTGCTAGACAAAAGGATCCGATAAGGTGTTTGTTTACTTCACTGCAAGTAATCTGGGCTAAAGGTTCAAGGGCTCAGAAATGTGCAATAAACTAAATTCCAACAATCCACCATCGGTAAACATTTGAAAAAGGAGGATCTGTGTTTAGCTTGCTGGTTTACTAGGAAAGCAAGTTTTATCAGAACACACGGCTCCTGCAGTCATTAAACAGGGGAGGGCGAGCCGACTGCAGCACCAGCTGTGACTCATAATCTCCAGAAACCAGTCACTCAACCACCGATGGGTCCCCTGGGAAACACACACTACATGAAAAACGGCCACCGGTGGTAGAGTGGCAACCCCTAAATGATGAAACAATAGAGAATGAGTGAGTCTTGTTTGATTTAACTGAAGTGGGTGAGTGTGTGCAGAAAGATTACAGGTATTCAAACAGAAAGTTATCACAACAACATAAACAGAAATTTGAACATATTTTATAAGGTTTAGATAACCCCTTTCAGAGAAATTTGGAAAGAAACATTCCTCCTCTAAGTGAATAGGAAAGTCAATACATTAATCTAATGCCATGATTTACGCACATATTGATTAATAAGACAGATATTGACTGACAGGTGTCTTAACCTATCACATTATGCCATAAAGGTCGGCGCCTGCTCCTCTCACCTCAGACCACAGTGAAGATTAATGGTGGTGATGCAGATTCCTTGGAGGACTTTATACTGTCATTATTGGGTTGTTTTGATTACAAGTCATGGAATAAGTCTTCATGCATGTCTGGCCGATTTAAGTCGTGTGTTGTTTAGTGTATGCCGTTGGTGAAGCTCTGGTTTACTGAATGCCATTGAATGCTCCAAGTATGATTGTTTAGGTAACCAATACAGCTTTACATCTAGATTTCTGTATATTTGAGATAACATTTCTTGAAGTTTAAGGGATTTTTACTTTGATTAGAGGGCAAGACAGTGGTAAGTGAAGGTTCTAACAATAACACTTTACTTTAGACATCTTTAATTTGGATAAACTGGAGGTAGCAATGATCTGGTATGTCCTTCTCTGTATTTACTCTGATTGTGGTCGAAGGTCATGAGAAGTGTAGGGAGAGTTGTTTAGTTTTCACAGGGACCGTTTCAACTGAGCTCAGAGAAAACTGGAGTTACTGTACATTCCCACAACCATGAACACACACACACACACACACACACACACACACACAGGCACACATACATATGTTTGAAGATTCAACAAATACCAAGAGACTCATTAGGTTTTCTGAATTCTGTCAAAATATCAAACATCACACTTTGCGAAGACAGTTTATTGGAGACACTTTGATGAGTGCAAGGAATTATGGGTAAGAAGAGAGAAGGGAGACAGCCAGCTCTTCAGTGGGCAGAAGTGCTTAAAAGGGGCTGATGCAATTAAGTGGTTTCTATTACATTTACTCCAATATCTCTATTTAAACTCATTATTTTGTTGTTAAAGTATATATATATTTAGACTAATAATTACCACCAACATCAGCAGCAGCATCTTGTAATGCACTTACGTAAAAGCAGTTTTTATAAAGTGCTTTACAGGATCACACAAGAATAGTAAAACACACGAGGAGTTAAAAATAAGCAAAGAAAAGAGGAATAATGAAAGAGGAATAACAAGATGCATAAAATTAAAAAAGATTTAGTAGAGAAACCATAAAAAAGAAGCAATGCCAGCATTAAAAAGTGGGCAGGATCCAAATCCGTAACTGTACATAAAAGCAGGACGATGTCATAAAAGTGTTTTAAGAGGTGATTCAAGTATAGTCCATAATCCTTATGAGTGTGAGAAAAGAGCAGAAAATAAAGTGGCTTTGCTGTAATTGGAAGTGTTTTATGTAGCTGCTTAGTATTGTGTTTTAATATAAGGGAGAGCCCATACACATCAAAGCCATATGAGCGTATCAGCTACGTAAGGCCATCACCTCCACCAATACAGAGGGGTGAAGTTACAGTACAGATACTGTTGACAAATATACAGTGCTGCCATGACAATACTGACTGAAACAAACAGATGATACACTTTTCTATTTTATGGGAGGCATAAGAGAGAAAGTGCAGGAAAGATACTGAGTAAACAGGTAGGTCATAGGTACAGCAAGTGACATACAAAGACACAGAGATAAAATTGAACACACTGTCAAAGTGTGTGTCGTCGTGTATTGTGTTATTTTGACTGATGAAATACAGGAACAGTCCTGAAGGAGCTATTGATTGGGTTCTGCCCATTTCCTCAAAGAGACACAGTAACATCCAACCCCCAAAAAACACACACACATACACACGATCCAGCGGAGGAGAAAATGAGAATCAATGGCTGTCCAAAATAAACCAGCGAGGTCTTTAACATGAAGCAAAACATTCCCCTGCCCCACCCTCAACTCCCATCTGTTGGCGCTGTAGCAACCCCTGCTAACTAGCCAACCTCACCCATCAGTCAACCCTGCAAGCGAGTCTCTCTCTTTTATACACGTATGGAGTACTATCTGATTAGGTCCATCTCATAAATTAGACCTCTCGGGGTTTGGGGTCAAAGATGCTGCAGGGAGATTCCCATCTAATTGGGTGGATGGAGCACAGGACTGGAGGGAACGTTCAGCACTAATTTAATTGTGTGTGTGTTTCGTGCATCCCGGCATGTGCGCAGAATGGATGACGTATTACTAGCACTAACGTTTTGCAGACTCTCCGTGCTGCCTCGTCATCTGTGATGTGATGCGATTAGGCTACCCCTGCTGCCAGCAAGCCTCAGCTGATGTGTTGCTTAGTTCAAGAGCCTTCAATGAAGCATTTTCTAGCTAATTGGTCCACAATCTGAGGCATGCTGGTAAGCCCTGTTAGTAAGGACAATGCCTCTTAATCTTTCAAAATTTGCAGCACAATTACAAGCAAATATTTCTAACGTAAAGCTAATTTGGCTGAAAAGGTCATATTGTTTATTCTTTCTTTCACAAAGTGGCAACTAGAGATTAAACAAATACATTTGCAAATAAATCATGTAGGGCTGCAACTGACAGTTATTTTCATTATCGATTAACTTGCTGGTAATTCTTTCAATACATCGCTTGGTCTGTGAAATGTCTAAAGAAATGTGAAAAAATGTCCAATTTGATCAAAACTCTAAAAACACATGACACAGCTATATGTAAAGTCTTTCCATTTTTGCATTACCATTCAGTGTCAGACAGCATATTGTACTTCTTGGAGTGGGTGATGGCAGAAAACACACGTCAGAGGAAAAAAAAGACATCTGGAACAGAGACAGAACGTTACCTGAACACAGAGAGGGTTTAAGAACACCACAGTGCAGCGGTGATACAAAAGGAGTAAGAGGATTCATGTTCCGTAATGAGCCAGATTGCACCTTGTACAGAGTGTACTGTCTGTCTCCCTCCTCACCTCTCACACACACTGTAATCCCGCAGAGGATCCTTCACTTTCTCTCATTCTGAACTCCCACAAAGACAGCCCCTCTCTGAAGCTGTGGGTAACCGACTATGTCCGAGCACTTGAACCTTGCCTTGCTGCCTAACACCCCTGCAAACAGCACAAACCCTCGTAATTAACATGGCTGGCGGAAGTTCAATCACTTCAATATCACACAGGAGATAAGGCCCATGAGGTGAATGACTGGCTTTTTGAGGGGTAAGTGAGCCTTGTGTCTCTTGGCCTGGGTGTAATGAGGAGCCGGACAGGGGTGAGATAAGTGTGGTGATTATTCAGACAAAAGGAAAAGTCTCACTGCTGCCTGAGAAAGCATCTCGAAAGCATCACTCACTCCCTCTGGACAGAGAGCAACTCGACAACACTGCCCTCCATCTCAACACAACATGGCTACTGCTAATGAGGAGGAGGCGGGAAGAGAGAAACAGACAGGGGAATTTAGAAAGATGGGAATGAACGCATGGAAAGTGGAGAGGAAGAAACGTGTTGAGATAGAATAGATGAGAAAATCAGGAAGAGATAGAAGATAGATTCAGGAGACAGGGAGTGCGATAACACCATCTTCCAACTATTTTCCTCTGATTGCACTTGACATTTGGCCAGCAGCACAAGTAATCACTGCAGACCTGGACTAATGTAAAAGCAGCAGCTCAGGTGATTTCTCTGAGTCTGTCTTAGTCTTTCTGCAGATAACTCCAGAGTCTATCTAGGTGGACATATCTGGAGGAAGACAAGGCTGAGCAGTGATCTGTTCACCTCCATTTGAGCCTCAATGAGCTAAGGCTAAACTGCCACATACAGACGCTTACACACACACACACACACACACACACACACACACAAATAGATATACACATTCATGCAGGCAAGGTTACTGAGGAGAAACCTATCTACTCAGTCAGCTGGAAAGCGGTGTATGAACTATGAAAGCGACTGTGCCACAAGTAGCCGTGGTGGATTATTTTTCACTATCTCATCAGCTGATCCAGTGGGCTCAGCAGCTCCAGAGGACGGCGGCGCTGCGCGGCTGCCAATGTGTCACACTCGGGGGAAATCAGAATCTTTCTCCATCACACACACACCATAAAAAAACGTCTGGTTTAGGATACTTTGCTCAGGAGAGTCTGCTAATACACAGGCACACACAAACCGATGTCTTCACAGAGGCACACTTTTCTTCTTAGCAATTTCAAGCACCAAACTCTTCTTTTAATGCCCAAGTACAGCAGTGTTGCTTGACTGATCATCCACATGAACAGGGAGAGAGGCGGGCCTGGTGCAGTTGTACACACTCTTGTTCAAGACCCTAAACAAACACTCCACAAACAAGAATGCTATCCAAATGAGTTAGATTTTATTTGACTCATATACATAGATTATGCAGCCTAGTTTATGTTAATATGTATGCCATTTTATTATGTTCGCTCTAAAGTGGAAATTCAATTTGCAACAGCCACAAACAACGATACACTAAGGAAATAAATATTTAATCAGGCATATTAGCCCAACACTCCTGAGGCCTAGAGTCCTTATTATACAGTAGTTATAAGTATTGCTAAGTTTTTAAATAAGAACATATGTATCATTACATAAAAGACATTTTTAAAATGTATTCGACCATTCACATTTTTACAGATAAGATGTTTGACTCTTTCTGTAAGGACTGCATTATGTTAGCGCTGCTACACCTCTGATAAATGGACCTCAGTGTGTGTGTGTGTGTGTGTGTGTGTGTGTGTGTGTGTGTGTGTACGTGAGTGTGTGTGTGTCAGAGAGATAGTGAACATGGTATGCATAAGCATGCCCATGTATAATTGCCGTGGTCAGGGGGGCTTTATTTCTGTCTGCTAATTAAGTTTAATTATATTAAATATCATCTACTAAGGGCCATATTAAAGACTAATTAGAAATCAC
Organism: Maccullochella peelii; assembly: GCA_002120245.1. Lineage (NCBI taxonomy): Eukaryota > Metazoa > Chordata > Actinopteri > Centrarchiformes > Percichthyidae > Maccullochella > Maccullochella peelii. The sequence continues at coordinate 1,271 of LKNJ01001095.1, read as the reverse complement.
AGAGTCTGTGGCAGCTGTACAGATCACCTCAACAGCCCTGAACACATGAAAGCAAATTAAAGCACAACCAAGCTGATCAGAAGTCAGCAAGGAAACTCATTCTGTTCTCATATGCTTTCAAATCTTCCTTGCAAAACAGCAAAGGGAGTAGACGGGGGGTGCTTATTTTGTCATTTGAAATGTCAGTGTCATATCAATATTTTATTGAAACTACCTGAAATAAACATTTCCTGTTGCATGTTATGTACAAATCTTCTCACCTCCCTGTCCACCAGAAGGATGACATTATAAAAACATCTCCTGCATAAAAGTCCAACAAACATACATGATCAGCTTGGATGAAATTGAAAATACAATCTAAATACTATAGTGATAGCCAGTAGCCAGTGAAGATGATAAATAATACATAAGAAGAAAGAAGGGTGTTCACAAAAAACATTACATGCAGGTTTTTCCCCCTTTTTAAAAAACAAAATAAAAGGATTGAAAAATAAAGTGCATTAGGCCTAACAGTTGTAAACAGTGAGCAGAAATGGGTACTGTATCATTCAAAATTTGACCCTGGCAAACCATGAAATGTGATGACTCACAAAATTATACTGGTAATACACCTGCCAATGTGGCTACAGAAAAAAGGTCAGAAGAATTTGTCCTTCCTGCTCAGTGTGCACAAACACACACACACACACACACACACACACACACACACGCACACTCACACTCAGTGCTGACAAGATCAACACGTACACACACAGCACTTCCACATCACAAACAATCCACATCAACATGACTCAGATAAATAACCCACACCAATAACACAGCTAATCCCCACGAGAACACAACTGCCACAACAACAGGCAGACTGAAAGTAGGCTGACTATCCAGACCTGCTTTTCTGGCTGCTACATAAAAAGACATAAATGCTAAAGATGGAGGGATGTGAGGTGATTAGCCACATAAAGCTGTTTTATTGTTCACAGTCTTCTGTGCGTTTGCGGTTACACATCACAACCCCGCAGCTTTGGGATGTTTCATGTGAAAGAACGTCACATGTTAACATAGCACCCAACACTGGATTATGGCACAGAATAAACACCTTAGACACTGAGAAGAAAGGAATAATACGTATGGCAAGCCCTTTTAACATTTAATCAGTAGGGGTAATATCAATTACAGATATCTACAATTCAGTTTCGACATGTTATAATTCCAAGTCGACATATCCACAATGTAATTTTGACTAGTAACAATTCTAATTAAAGATATCAACA
>LKNJ01001094.1:0-107827 GCA_002120245.1 Maccullochella peelii | reverse complement strand
ATTCTTTGGGGAGAAGAATAATAATAATTCCTTCAGTTTCAATAGGGTCCTCGCACCGAGGTGCTCGGGCCCTAATTACTTTAATCTGGGAACCTCATGACTTCTGCTGGTTGCTCTTTCTCTCTGTGCTATTACAGCTTTGTCTAACATTTCTTTATATATCTGAAAGAATCCCCTACATTAAATTAGGTTTTGTGACGAATGCCTATTTTCCCACATAACTAGTTCCACTGAGTGCAACAGCAGGTGTCATTGTGTAAATTGCACACATAAAGCCTCCATGTGGGGGCAACAGGCTCATAAAATGGTAATATGCCCCAAATTCTGAGCCAAACTCAGACTCCAATCAAACTTCTTAACTGAGGGGAACAAAATGAGAAGTGAGCCTTGGAATCAATTTAAAGACTTCTCAGTCAAAATGAAGTTAACTTATTCTTTGAAGAGATGGCAATATTTATTCTGGGAAATTCTCCACAGTGCCCGGGCCGTTATTCAAGCACTAACAGAACAAAAGGTAAGAACACTGAGTCACTTTTATTGTCATGATTATTTTCTCACACACCTTGGGGTAGATTTGATAACAATGGAAGAACTCGCTCGATGATGGCAACTAAATCTTTCCAGAGACTATTCTGTCTCATTCACACCCATGGTCTCAATATTGTTTAGTGTTTTCTGGTTTTTATCAGGGGCTGGGACACTGCTCTATTCATTGTGTATGTTTTTTCAGCATGAGGTGACACTGATGTTTTTCTGTTTCTTACTTACTTATCTTACTGGTTTGAGCACCAAACAGATGTATTTCAGTTAAGTCAAAAGTCTTAAGTCAGATGAGATTTTCCTGACCAAATTTTAAAGGAAGGAATTTTGTTTTGAAAAATGAACCCACAAGTATAGAGAATCTTGGCTGAAAGCGTGCACAGTGAACAGATCTGAGGATGTACTTTCTTTCCTAGGGTTAACATTTTGCCTAAAGCTGACCCAGCAATCTTTCCGAGTGTCCTTGAGCATGACAGCACGCATAACAAACCCCTCTATCACACAGTGATGTTTGGTTTATGCCCACTGTAAAAGAACAGAGGAGTGATTGCCGTGCACACCTGTTGACTTGTGGCCTCCCACTGGGACATACTGGGGAACCAGTGTTCAGCCACTTGTCCAGTGAATATTAATGGCGAATACGTCACTGAAACAAGGCCAGAAAGCAAATGTTTGGCAACACAAAGGAAGAAGAGCTATGACATATTAATCAAGTGTCATTGTGAAAAATTCCTTTTCCTCAAAAGCAGGTGGTGAACGTAATTATATTTAAATTAACTTGTCATCTGCAGCTTGGGAGATCATCACCATAGCTTGTTCCTGCTTCACATGGCTTCCCTGCTGTGAAATTCCCACACCCTCCTTCTTACAGGCAGATGAGGCTGAAGCTCCAAGGATACTGGCATAAAGTCCCTCTTAAGTGACTGATAAAAAGCAACACTGTGCTGCACTCTTTGTAGATTTCTCCAAGGCCTTTGATACTGTTGATCATAATATTTTGTTAGGTGTTTTGTTAGATGGAGGTGTAAGCAGAATCAAAACCAATGACAAGCAGTGTGCTTTTCATTGATTTTGATTCTGCTTACACCTCCGTCAAATCATATAAGTCTCCAGATGGTTGATAAAGGTGTCCCACAAAGATCAATATTAGGCCCGCTGCTATTTACCCTATACATACTTTTATTTATTTTTCAACTGAACATACAATGTCCATTTTTGTGCAAATGATACCATCGGCTCTTCTGCAAAACCAGGCCTTCATCAGATTACAGTCTGCTTTTGACAACCCCCAGACCTCTTTTATTAATATAAAGCTTGTTCTGAACTCCAAAAAGATGTATGTATGTGTGTGATGACTGACTTGTGTGACCGCATTGTCTTGTTGTGATGTTGTATGTATGTATTTTTCTCTCTTGTAAAAGAGATCTTGATCTCAGTGAAACTTTCTGATTATATAAAGCTTAAAAAGTGCAACTCCTATATTTCACAATGCACAATATTACCAAAAAAGGTTCTCTGAACAAGGTGGCAGCATCAGATTCAGAAAAAGTTATTTTCCACTGCCTGCAATGGAAATTTGTCTGTGTTTATTTGTTAGGATCCCCATTAGCTGTGCCCTAAAGCACAGCTAGTATTCCTGGGGTCGACAGGTCTTTGACATGGCTCGCACAGATACACACAATAAAAACATACATGTAGCAAAAATATACACAGTGTTAAAAAAAGAATATGTATATACATGTGTATATACACCTAGAGTTAGAACAGCTGCGTGTTAGAGTACTAAAGGTGGCAGCATGAAAGTGGATTAGCTCTGTGCAGCACTGTGATATTGTGTACATGAGAGGTCAGAAAGTAAATGAGGTCTTCATCCAGGCCAACAGTGCAGTAACAAGCTTTACTGCCCACTGTAGAATGTAACACTTCCTAAGGCGTAGGTCACTGTGTGAATACGCAGTAGTGAAACTGTTGCTGCTCAGCTGTCACAGGATTTCTGGAGTCTAAGTTGCTTTGATGTGGTCCACAATGATGTTGACATAAGGAAATAGCACAAAGAACCGCACAGACACAAACAAACACATGCAGACACCCACACAGCTGTGGGTACACAAGTGATATGAAACTGTCTATGACCATACACAAACATGCAGAGAGACAGAGAGAGAAAGAGAGAGGGAAAGGAGGGAAGGGAAGGAAATGCAGGAGAGAGAGATATGGAGGGCCACTGCCTGTGGGGATCTGTTTTTCTGTTTGCAGTGCAGTTCAACAGCCTTTCCATTTTAACATTATTCCACCAGTTGTTATCAAGCATGTCCTTGGGCAACACATTGGGTTGGTTAACTACCCAATATAGGGCATAGTATATACACTGACGGCACAATGCTTTTGCTTTAACAATGCTGCAACTATGAATATGCTAACAGCTTTCTGGAAACAACAAAAAATTTTCAATTGAAAAAGCAATTCCGGAGGATGGCTCGTGTGTGTATGGCCCTGGCTGTGTGATAATCTGCCCTTTGGTAGAAAAGGCTATTTCTACACAGCTTCCCAAACCAACATGTCCATAGTTTGTACGCCTCCTGACCCCTACTGTACCAACAAGAACATTAATATCAATTTGTGTCACTTCATTACAATCTGCCATTATTTAACATCAGGGCCGCAAATTCTTTATGTTCCCTTTGCTGTGAGCCTAAGATTAAAGCGGTAACGACCACTCCCTGCTCTCATTAGAAAGCTTGCCCAGATACACTTTTCATCTGAGCCTGTCACACACTCAGACTCGCCTGTCAGCCAAATGAAGATAGAGGGACCCTTAGAAAGGCTTTGTTGTTTTGCTTCAGTCTTTGGGTTGTTTTCTTGCGTATGCACACTGTTTTGATTTTCTCCATCATAGACTTCATTCTATTCCTCACAAATCTGAGTATGTATGTGTGTGCGTGTGTGTGTGTGTGTTGGCAGGTGTGTGAAAGTGTGAGTGAATTGGTATACTCTTGACCTTGACCTTATAGCAGTTACATCCTCTTGCCCATGATGTAACATGTGAAATAAGCTAACAGTTTTCAGTTTAATAGGGAAATGGCTACTGTATATGGTAATTAAGTCACTACTATCTGTGTCTGTAGTCAGTGCTGCTAATGACCTAATAAAAACAGACACAATGGCTAAAGTACAGTCACATTAAACATGTGAACACTGCAGTTTTGTTGCTAAAATTTCTCCCTTTTCTTAGGTTTTGATGGCTTTATATTTTAGCCTCCAATCAGATTGCTCTGCAGCACTAAGCACCACAAACTCAAAAACCAACATCCCTCAGAGGCGTCACCTGTGCGGGTTTTTTCCAGATAATGATCAGAGTTTTTAAGCTGGTGACTCTGCAAGTGCTGGGTTACGCTGTCCTAGTGTATTGTCTTCTCGTGTTTGTGCATACAAAGGAAAATGTGTGTATTTATGGCATCTCCTTTGACACGGTTTTTAATAATTCATTGATTGCCATATGTAAATTATTCCACAGAACCTGCTCTTCTCAACAGGAGGAACAATTTGAAAGATGAAGCTGCTACAGGCATTTTAAGCTGAACAACAATTTCAGTGCAAGAACAATATTCAGAGGTGTTAAAATATTCAGCATAGCCCGCAAACAGTCTTTTCCTCTCCCTGGGTTATTGTGCACTGAAATATGCAATTGATATTGGGAAAGTAGCAACTGCATAATGCTAACTCTTGGATGTTATGTCTTTGCATGAAATGCTAATATTGTCCAGTAGCTACCAGTGTGTAGTGAAACATTTTTACAGAACATTTACAGGTGGGGGAAATGGGGACATAGAGTATACACATATATCACTTAGCCCCACAAACCTCCCAGCACAAGAGGGTGTTTTAGTTCTCTATTTTGCTTTGCTGGATTTTGTAATGAATCACAATTCAGAGACCTCTGCCTTGAATCAATACAAAGCGCCACGCCAGCACTATCTCTGCCTTATTACAATATGGTTAGAGTCATTGGAAATTAGTTCCCAGCAAGCGTCCCACTAGTTCTTTAAAAATGCATAGGATTAAGAGGGAATGGTGTGCTGCAGTATCAATCAAGCTCAACCAAGTGAGTAAAAGGACAGAGGGGATAGGAAAATTGACGCTTGACAGTTTCCACAGACGCTGCTCTCTGAATACTTGGTGCCTCACTTTCTTTCTTATAGATGTAGAAACACTGTCAGTTCTGGGGTGTTGGTGGATTGGTGGTAATGGTCAGTGGGTGGCAAGGTCACTTTTTAATGCTATCAGACCAACATATTCGGTCTCAATTTGACCAAGTGTGGGCTGAAATGTACTGTTATACATGTAGAAATGGAAATGAATGCTTTTGACCCGATTAAGGGCATTTAAACATTACAGCAAAGTAGGTGTTCTCATTTTTGCATCATGTATGAAAGGAATTTAAATTCAGCTAAATCTGTTTACAAGAGAAGAAAAAGGTCGTGGGCTTTTCAACACAGGTTGCAGGTTATTTATTTATTTTTTTTCATGCTGTCAGTACACTTTACTTGGCCAGTGGCTGAGATGGCACAGCTGCTCACGATGAAAGCGAAATCCCCGGTGGATTCATGTCAGTGATGTGAAAACGCTCAAATGTGCTTCCTGTGTTATCTGCAGTACCAGCTGACACAAACTATGGTCATGTATCCCTTCAGAATCAGGCTTTTTATCAGAGAAAAAAAAAATCAAAATGCCTATAAACATCTACACCACTAGAGACTGCAAACATGTGGATGGCTTGAATCAGTTCGGAGCCTTTCAGGGCAGAGCAACAGATGAATATACTCACTTTTGATTGTGTGATCAAGTGGGTTTCAAGGGTTATTTCTACAACAGGTTTGCACATAGCCATTAGTGGCTAGTGGCTTTATGACTAAAGTGGCTGTGAGAGTAGTAAAAGCAGCTAAAGAGACCTGAAAGATACTCAAAAGTTGGTTTATTTTGTGTTAAACCCTTTCAGTTCAAATTTCCATTCACAAAGTTAATGTGGCTGCAGTGATGTACACAGATGTTTTATTTGACTTCTCTGAAACCTAAAAACCCACCGTATGTTGCGAGAGGTCTGGAAGTAGGTTTTTGTAAGAGATCCTAGTAGCGATGGGATGTCAGTCCGTACTGAAATATCTCATCAACGATTGGATGGATTTCCATGATTTTTTGTGCAGACATTCATGATCCCCAGAGGATGAATCCTAATGACTTTGGTGATCCCCTGACTTTTTCTCTATAGCGCCACCAGCAGGTTGACAGTTTTGAAAGGATTGTCATGGGATTTGGTACAGACATTCATGTTCCTCTCGGGATGAATTGTAAGAACTTTGGTGATGTCTTAACTTTTCATTTAGCGCAAATTACTTTGGTTCATGACCAAATATCTGCAAAACCAGTGACACTCCCATCAGCTTCCAAAATAACAGCTACCATAAAAATACACTTTTCATAGCTAACGTTGGAGAATAGGTTGATACAGATTATGAATTTTAAATAATATAACATTTCAACAGGATCTAAGTCTTATGAAATACAAATGTTTGAGTGAAGCTTTGACAGGGCAGTACTGTCAGTGGCCCACCCACCACTTATTTACCTTCCAGGTTTAAGGCCAGGCAAATCTATCTTACTTACTGATTTATTCAGCTGGGATTCCCTCTGTGAATACTCTCGACATTTTCCTAAAGGTTAAAGCAGTGAAGCACTAACCAGGCTTTAAAGACTTTCTGCCCACTAGTGTCCATCTGCCTTGCAAAAGAGATCCAGGAATCTGACACACACACACACACACACACACACACACACAAACGCCTCACAGAAAAGAAAGGCCCATCAGAAATTCATTTTTATTCACACTTTCTATTCAGCTTTACCTCACTTCTGCAACCACAGAATATATTTAGGGTGGAGCGTGTATTTTGATATGCAAAGCTACGCAGTTAATGTCACATGTAAAGATAAAGTTTAATATAATGGTGAATAATGACTTGGTGATGTAAATGCTTGAGGTGGAGGGAAGATTCACTGGAAGCAAAAACATGCTTATATCACCACCTGGATGGAGGGATCTTGAAAAAGATAACTAGTAATGAAAACATTTCTCAGCACCTTATTAAATCACTTCCTGTAATATGCAGATATTGCACAATTCTTATACTTCCACTCATTTCTCTAGCATTTGTTATATCATGTTTTGCATAACCAACCATGACATAGGTATGTAAGTGTGTTGTGTAATTGGGCAACGCTTGACCATAATTATCTGTAAAAGGTTGACTGAGCTCATATTTTTCCATTCTTTTCCAGTGATATTGTGCTTCTTGCTTCCACTTTCACTCCACAGAGCTGTGCAGTGGAGCCACGTTCATCCATCTTTGGCCCCAAACTTCACAATTGTGAAGAAGGTGCATGTTCATGGGCACCTGGATATTAGTAGTAGTGGGTGAAGGAAGATAGCATAGCATTACTAGTTCAAAATCCAAAGATTTCTGGTTATTTTGGGGATTTATTCCAGCAACTTTTTGGCAGTAATCTCCAGTACAAATACGTAAACACGTATATTAATTTTGCATGAGTTTGTTGTCTTGGTTTTAGGCATCAGGCACCCATGTCAGTAGAGGACAGTAAAAAGAGTGCAATGACTAATTAATACAATATTATTACTGAAACAAAGTTACAAAGAGCCTCATAACCAGGAGAAATAAAAGACTGAGCAGATGACTTTAATCAGTACAACAGATGGACAATGACTTAGTACAGTGATAATAAATACTAAAATCAAAAATAAAATAGAATTTAAAAAAATATTTCTGGGCAAAATGGTACAGCAGATGGAATGATTAATGGATTAGGCCAATGGAATAAAAAAGGAGATGGTAACAAGGACAAAATCAATGAGATGTCTAAAAAAAGAAGAGCCAAAAACTACAATAAATAGGCCAGAGGATACATGTAACTGGGAATATGTACTAAATATAGCTACTCCATTTTATTTTCTTCTCCACATCAAACTTCCAACTTTTTTTGCTCAGAAACTCAAAAGTTCCACCTTATAATAGGCAATAATGTACTTTTGAATAGACAAACTGAGGTAGTTTCAGTCTGACACGATAGCTATTCTATCTAGGTTCGAGCGGAAAGGAAGGGTTTGAAACAGAGACAAGCAAAAAACTAAACTACAGTAATATAATGCCTTAAAAAACCTGTCTTTCAACTCTTATCAGCGCAATACCTGCCAAATCAGTCTTTCAGTTTCCTCCACTATTGCTATGCTCAGGTTATATTTAATCTACCCTAAAGTGCAAGCAGTAATTCATGTTCCCTAGGAGTGAATAGTAGTTGTAAAACAAAACAGAAATAGCTGTACTGAGAAATGCTCTCTCTCACAAAGTAGGTTTCGTTTTGTGAAGCAAAGTTTGGCTCTTATTTGGGATTCAATTCTCCGTGCCTCAGGGAAAATAGTAAGTGTTGTTCCGACTCACCTTTATTTGTTGGCTTCAGTATGAGCGAGGAAAATTTCACTTTCACTCACTAGAAATCTATTTGGTGACTGTTGTGCCACCTGTTTACAGTTTCTATTGCACTGGCCTCTAGTGGTGGGATCAGACAACTCCTCACTGCTTCAGTGTTGCTCACTCACTTGCACAGGATGACTTCTGGTGCTTGTTAAGCATGAAAAACAGCTCACAGGTGGAGGCAATCCATGACTCCTAATGCACTGAACAAAATTAAAACTGGTGAATTATTTGGCAGAGCATCACTAATATCTCAGTGGCTCATGCAAGGAAACAGCAGAGGAAGACGGGAGGTTTTAAAGTCAGAAGCTCATGCATAAGTGTAAGTGTTGAAGTTCTATTTATTGTGTTTTTGGCTATTGCAGCAAATACACCCATAAATGTGTTTTGCATTGCTGTAATCAGAGTTTGAATCCTGTACGTCACATGTCCGCTGTTGATCACATTTTATGTAATGAGTAAATAATTACTTTCAGAAGGAATTCACTTTAACCACATACAGTAGAGAAGTTGCTGTCCTCTTTGCACAGGGCATCGTGTGGTTCAGTGTCAGACAGGAGAGCACCGGTTCTCTCTGTCTCTGTAAACTCACTTTAATACCTGGGGCCTTCAGTGCTTCTTGGGACAGGGTGGGAAACAGTGCCGCAGATAGGAGGGAAGGATAATTAATTTTCTCAGTCCCATCTGGCAAGAATTTATTTTCAGCTACGGGGATTTGAAAACTCCAAACTCACCAGAAAGGCTGGAGATTCAGGCAGTTTTCAGTTTATCTGTCTACCTACATTCCAACAAGCCGATATCCGCCGTCCTCATCAGAGGAACAACTAAAGGATGAATTGGCGTCCCACTGCCCAGTACCTTAGTCATCTTTTATAGATGTTTACATGACCGATTTTTACAGTTTGCATTTGGGGAATTTCAGATGTCAGTTGTAATTTCATCATTTACTTTCATTTTCCACTACTGCCAATTGACTTGCTACTCCCTCATTACGAGGGGGGCCCAGCTATTACCCAACAAAATCATGACTTGTGGTCCTGACTCCACATTTGACATCAGGACAGCAGAAACTGTACACATATTCCATCTCAGACTGAAAACTCATCTGCGCCTTAGTGCGGCAAAACTACCATACATGCAGGTAGTGCAGGTGTATTGGGGCCCGCACACATGGGCCCTCCTTTATCTCACCATTATCATGTCAAACAATCTCAAACAATGAGTCTGCATTATACACATGACTACTAAACTTTAGTGGTTAGCAGTAAGTATTTATAGTACTCAATGAGCCAAGTCATCTGCTCGATGGTGTCGCATACTTGATGTCATTCACCAAATAAATAATAACACAATGACATAAAACAGTTTTACATATACAAGCATATAGTTTATTGACTTGTACCTCTATGTTACATTTCTACATTAAGTTTAATTAAGAATTAATGGCCGATTTGATGTTCAAAAATGTGCAAAGTGTGCCCACGGGATTATGGGTTATGGTAATTATGGACACGCATACTAATGTGTAGCAACATCCACAGAGACGAGTTAGCTATCTCTTTTTGTTTCTAAATGTAGCAAATGAAGCAGCATATTTGATGAAGTTGATGTACATGATTCTTGCAATTCTTGGGTTGTATCCACATGGTTATTGTAAGTCACTTTGGGTAAAAGCTTCAGTTAAATAAATGTAATGTAATTTGAAACCTCACATAGTCAAAGATGCATGTGACATAGATAGTAACACAAATATTTCTCTCTCTTTTTTAAAAATTTACTTTCCATGTGGGTGCTTGCTTGGGATAGGTAGCATTAGTTAGAGATATGCTTCATCTACAGTGCTGCCTTCATGAGCCTCGTGGCAGCTGGAGTTCATGAACTCCCAGTGCCCAGGTTTGGCTTCTACAGAAACAAGATACATACAAATAAAAAGCTTTTCAACATGCTTTTTAACATGCCTCCCAGTGTAAAACAAAGACTGTTACTAGGATAACAGACCCTTACATGCTCCATAAAACCATTAGTTTTCAGTGCATTCTTGTAATGATAGGTGACACATAAATGTCTGTGGGGTCTGTATGCTAGGAAATATTCACACTGTTATGGTGCCTTGAGATATAAAGTGTGTAAGTGACAGTGAGTGCTAAAGACACTGGGCCATCTGTATCACTCTAGCACAAACCAATCTTTCACACTAGTATGGTACTGAACTTGACCTTTATTGGTTCTGGTGAGATTGGGCTTTTAATTCAGCCAACAGCTGTGTAGCCCACCAGCGGTCAGACCATAACAGGAACAAATGACTAACCACATAATGAAACCACATCTTCGTGCTTTTACACTCTGCTGAGGCGGACAGTATGATCTCTTTAAAGAAAAGTGCAGAGTGAGGTGTACATGAAGGGTAGCATTAATACTGTAGCTCCTGTACAGATTGATACCACTCTTCAGTTAATTTTGTGGAAAGTGGAAACAGGAGACTGTTAGCTTAGCTTAGCATAGCATAAAGAGCCTGGCTATGTCAAAAGGTAAAAAAAAAATCTGCCTACCATCACCTCTTAAACTCACTAAAAATTAAATTAACACATTATATCTCATTTGTTTAATTTGTACAAAAATTAAAGTGTAAAAACATCAAGTTGTGTGGTTTTACGGCAGGTTATGTGTTGGACTGGGAGCAGTGACTTTCTGGAGTCTTTGGAGTCTGGAGGTTTTTGGTTTTGGTTTGCTTCTAGTCTTTATGCTATGCTAAAGACTGGATGCTCTAGATCCTTATTTAGCACCCAGACATGAAAGTGGTATTGATCTTCTAATCTGACTCTCAGCTGTATTTAAGTATTTCCCAAAATGTAAGTAAATCCGCAGCCGACAACACAGGCAAAAAAAAAGGCGTCTATTATGGATTTTATTTTCATAGTACACCAAAAAACTGAGTATTCAGAGCTGAGAAAGAAAAAAAACACTGTGTATTTTTTTTTTCCATTCCAGGTGGTTGAATTGGCAGTAATGCCATCAACATATTCATTCAAAACGTTACATTTCTCACCTTTCCTTCATTAACACATGACTGCATTCGCAAAACAAAAAAAGATACTAGATACTTGATAACGGTATTTATTGCAACCAGCCAGGTCAACAAGGAACATTCGTACTGTTTTGGATGAATTAACAGCATAATCATTGGATTTTAAAACAGCCCAGAGTTCTATAGTAAAAACTGGGGGACATATTGCAGGTCATGCGTCCATAATCTCTTTTGGTTTTTTTGTGCAGCTCCTCCCTCCTCTTAACTGAAACCCACAAATTATCTGATAAGTGCGGAGACACTGTGAGCTACAGATTCTGGCAGAATGACAGCATTAGCAGCTGTCGTTATCTTCAAGTTTAATAAAGCATTGACAAGAGGTTTTCCATGAGTTATCTAGGGAGAGGCAGCGGAGCACAACAGGGGACATCAAGGATGACAATGTTCATCCCAGGTTTTCATTAAGATCTCTGCAGAAAAGCTACGCTTTGCATGGAATACAAGCTGCCTCCCTCTCGTCCTATCATGTACTGAAGCATACACCTCCCACTGCTTTTAGATTAACTTTGTATTCCCTCTTTCACTGTTGAAGCAAGGCTTTCATATCATCCCACCCAGCATGTCGTTAACTCCTTCAGCTGATAAATGCAATTCACAGCTTCCAGTCTTTCTAATTCAGCAATGCTGCACAAGCTACGCCAAGTGAATAAATTAGATTCAATATCACAAAGTAGTACAGAAGAAGAGAAAGTTGAGAGCAAAGGTTTGTGAAATAGACTTCGATCAGTGCTTATCTCATCTTGGATCCTCTTCACTCTGTTCTGTTTCTGTATTTCTAAAAGTTTTGGGTTTCACAGAGATTTCCATTATTCTGCTCTCTTTGTTTTATAAATGGCTGTTGTGACAGGTAGACGTTCTGAAAGACCTCTTGATGATACAAAGCCAGTGTTTTTACTATGTGACTCATATATTGCTACTCGTCTTTTCTGCTGTACTCAGAAGGAATCCCTGCATGATCTAAAATATGGCATGGGTAACAACGAAGACTGGAATAAATCATCAGCATAATATAAATGTGGACAAATTAAAGAGACAAAAAAAAAGAAACCCTTTACCTTATGGAATCAAAAACATGATGTGCAATTACTTCAAATAAGATGCCATGTTTAATGTCCAACAATGCCAATCTCAGAATACATTTTCAATAGAAAAATGATTCCTCATAATCCTGAAAAGGGATCCAGAGGTGTGCGTGCTGGATTTGTATTATTATTTATAAAACAACATGTTTTACTGTTGCGTCCTTGGGACTCACTGGGTCACTCAATACTGACCTGTATGACACCACTGTAATGGAAGATATCCATCTACAGTATGTGATTCTCTATTAAATGTCATGTTCAATTAAAAGTGTGCCACTGAACATTACGACTACCTCTCCTCATTTATGTTCTCATCCTTCTGCCTTTTCATCCCTTTAAGGCCGAGGAAGATTTTCGTCTATTAACACTTAACACACACAACACTTAACGCACAAACTATTAGGGGGCTTTTACTTTAAAACCTCCTGCTTACTGAGGTGAAGGAGGGATGGGTCTTTATGCTCTGTCACTGATAATTAGACCTCAGAGAGCTGTATAAAGACCTGCAAAAGGGATGATGATTGAACAGATTGTCGGGACCCCTGAAAGTGTTTGTGTGACACCAGAGGGATGTGTGTGTGTGTGTGTGTGTGTGTGTGTGTGTGTGTGTGTGTGTGTGTGTGTGTGTGTGAAGCAGACAGACAGACAGACTGGCAGACAGGAAAAGCAGGAAGAGAGGAAGTCATTATCCAACATGAATCTCCATTTTTCTTCCGCCAGCCTTCTGTCCGTATTCCACTCCAATGAATATCCCACTGATAAAACAATTAGACTGAGAGACAAAACACTGGTTTCAAAGGCATTACTCAAGCTTGGCAGAAACATATTTTCCACTGTTTCACTGCATATTTTATAGAGACAAAGTCTTTAAATATGTACTTTCACAGTTCACATGAAGCATTTATATAATTAATAATAATTACACACAATATGACTGACAGTACTGTAACTACACACACCACATGCTATTACAGTGGACAGAACATCTGCAAAAGTAAGTTATGTGAGAAATAAACCTCTGTTGTCTCAGCATGATTGCCCTGGTCAATGGAAGCCTATCAGTCTCACAGAGCTGGGCATTTAGACCCATTTGCTCCTAATGACAGCAGCTAGAGGCTCTTCCAGGCAGACCGGCCCCTCATGACACGGGATGTGATGCGAGACTCCTGTTGCATTAGTGGACAGGTCTGATTTGTCTCAGAAAAGGCCATCAGAATTGGCTGAACCAGTGATATATCCAGACTCATTTTCCCCGCTGGATGTCCTCTCACTTGTCAGCTGGAGATATGGCAAACATTAGATCGCCATTAGCACTAAACCTACAGCCTCTGTTAGTCCAAAGATGCCTACTGTACAGTACAGAAGAACACCTGTTTCAAACCAAATCTTTTAGGTAGGTTGGTAAATTATTTTATATTTAAACGCATCAATTGACAAAGCAAGACAGCAATACTCTCTTCACACTTTTAAGAGCTCAAACTGTAATTATGAACTGTTTTATGATCCGGACAGAAACACTTTCCTGTGAAAAAGCAATTATCTCACTGCATAACTGCCATATATTAACATATAAAGAGGGAAATGAAAAGAAGACCTATACTGGGGAAAACCAGTGTGAGGCCAGAAGTCTGCGATCTTCATCTCAACAGCACTGAAATGCATGTAAACAGGCTGCTGTGGGAGCACAATGGGAAACAATGGAAAAGTAATTTTCATCTTGTGTCCCTTCTACCAGGAGTGCCACCGCAGCTCTGAGTGCCCCCCGGCACATTGATTCAAAGATGAAGGGGAGCCTCAGCAGCAGCGTGATCCTAAACGAGATGACACAGGACTCTGTGGCTGATTCTTTGGACAGGTGCATGCTGGGTGATTTATGTGCGCGTCCTCTCGCAGGTCCCCAGGAGCAAATATTGACTGTTTATTTCTCCAAGCTCAAGGCAACAGGGAGGCAGCAATTTCTTTATTTTTGGACCTTAGATAAATTGAACCCCACAAGATGCAAACGCACCTGACAGGAAGCAATTTTTTTAACCTACCCCCCCCCNCCCCCCCCCCCCCCCCCCCACCTCTGAAAAGGGAGAGGAAAAAAAGAGCAACTTAATAGCGGACATTATTGATTTGTCATTCCTCTTTTCAGACAGCTATACACAATGGGAACATTTCAATTACACAGGGGTATTCTGATTGCCTCTCCATTCAGGTCCCCACCAGGACAGGCTACCTGCTGTTGATCAATGATGGACACCTACCTATATTCCTGTATGTTATAGCACTTACAGATACACGTTATCTTCCACCTATAGGTTTGTGCATTAAATTAGTGCACGTAAGGGACACTGAGGCAGAAATACGGGTTTGGGAGAAGTGAATCCAACCACCTCCAATTCAGTATTTTTCTGTATATTATTGATAAATAATGTATTCATTAAATTCAAGTTCTGTATGACAGCAAGTCTGACACAAGGACGTGGTGAAGGTTATGCTAAGAAGCCATTTTTGCAAATCAATGCCATGATAGACAGATTAACTGAAAATATATCCTTGAATTGCCCTTTTAGGATACATATACGTATATATATATAAATATATATATAAATATGTATGCTTAAGAATCTTACATGTTGAACACACCATGTTGAATCCGGAGAGTCCTGTTTTTCCCTCTTTAATTTGCCCTTTACTGGGAAATGGAGTGCACAGGTTTTTCTCAGCAAACTCTGCTCCTGGGGGAAATTGTGTTTAGCGTTATCGCTGGGAGATACATGGGCTCAGTCAACCAGAACAAACAATTATTTTACAGAGGGCAGAGCCTGGGTGTCCGGATGGAACCGGCCCACATGCTTACATTACTGAATCCAAAAGTAATAGAATGAGGATTATACATTATTGAATAATGAGGATCAGAGATAGCTGTTCTTTATTCAGTATTGTGTATTCTCACCTGTGTGTGTGCCATCTTTTCTTAGTGCTTCAACGTCTCTTGCATTTTTGGATATATAGACATTCAGTGGCAGAAATGTTGTAAGTAAAAGGAAACTAAATAACTGAACACAGCAGCGTATTTCTCTGAGAACTTGTGCACCTTACCTGCTGTACTGGGGTGAAAACGTCAGAGACAAACTGTGGATGTGGATTGAAAAAGAAAAGCCAGACGTGCATTGTTCATTTAGTGATTTAGCAAATGGCTGCATTATGTTATTTTGGTACAAATCTTCCCATAAATCCATTTACTTGCTCAGGAGGAGGCTTTAAGTATGATAGAGGAAATGTATCAAATTACACTTTTCCTTTTCTCAGTAATATTGTTTTCTTGGTAACAAGGCTTGATTTTTCTTCTTTTATGCAGCTTTTGTTTTGGTTAACACGCTTGTTAATCAACAGAGAAGCAACAGACTAAATGATGCCCTTGATCATTAATATTCTTTGGTCTAGTCCATGTAGACAAGGCAGTGTGCTGAAACTCTGCATCAACTCTGGTGTTATCGTTCGTTCATAATTAACCAGGAGTGCTCATTAGAAAGCAGAGAGTCGTCGGGGAACTGTCACGGGTCTTTTCTCAAGGCCAAACTAAGGTAAAACTTCATGTGAGCCTTGACTTATCAGTAACAAAATATTGAAAAAGAATTGCTGAAATGGATTGTGTCAAAGGCTATTTTCTGTTTTCAAAAGCCCTGGAAAGCTGTTGGTTGGACTGAAATAATGATTTTACTAACTACATGAGGACTGTAGTCAGTACAGAAGATGCGAAGGATGAGGTGAGGATTTGTGTTACATGTTGGTGCCTGGGTATATTTTTATTTGAGTGAGTCACACTGTCAATTAAAGTTTGGATGTCTGCACTCTACAAATAACATTTATATGCTACCAGTTTGCATTGGAGGTTTAGTTATTTTTGATTCAGACCTGAATTTCTGCATTGTGCATATGTGAAATATTGCCAAAATTAACATTTATAAGACAGAACCTCTTTCAAAATCCCATTAACATTTGTAACAACTCTAATAACTGAAAAAACAGCCTTAAAAAATACAGAACAGCAACAAAACCTTTCTTAACAGTATGTCGTGTGGCTCGCTTCATGTGATAAGATAAGAATGGTAGTTTTTTGAAAGCAATATCTAAAATCGTTAATGAACACCATTTCCCATAAGTTCTAGACGTTCACTGGCTAAACAGAAGAGGATGTGTTTAAAACTCATGAAGACATGTTGAGCTTCACGCTTCATTCTTGGAAATAGTTCATGTATGTAAAAGTAATTCATGGTCCACTCATTAGATTTCTTGTAGAGCTTGTCACCACATCTCATGGCCTTCATCAGTGTATGGAGTTTGCTTAGTAGTAATGTGCCTGAATTAGTATGTATTAGTGATATAAAAGTTATTTGTTAATAAATATAAGCAACATATATACTTAATATACTAAATAAATCACATCCCATATTCATGCAAAATGTGTTTCATCAATCATTCATTATGCGTATATACACAAGCTACAGATGCTTCATACTATAGAAGGAAATAAATTAATAAACACAAATGTTCTTATATCTGCTTACAACTACATTATAGTGTATAACTGTATAGTGTGTTATAAACCATTCATTCGGTGTTCATATACTGCTAATTAATATATAAGAGGGTTAAATTAAACACAAACATTGCCTAAAAATGTGGATAAGCACAACGCCATGACATTCCATGCCTTCAGGTACACCTGTGTTAATTACTGCATTTAACATACATAGTATGTATGTACTGTACGTCTTCTGATGGTCATGAATGTGGCATTGTGACTACTGACCAGCACTAAATGCTTTAAGTGCATTTTACTTCAGTCCTGGCAGTGTTACACTGGGTTCCAGTACATCTTAGAATCCAGTTTAATATCTTTTTTAATTATATTTAAAGCCTGTAATGGTAACCTAATGTATCACTGCTCCTTTAACCCTATCGTCAGCACCAGCACTACTCAGAACCCCTTACCAAAAGAGATTAAATGTTCTGCAGTCTTGTTTATATCCTGCTTTTATGGAGCAATTTTATTTTTCTATTTTATTGTGTGTATTGGTAAAGCACTTTGTAACTGCGGTTTCAAGTACTCTATAAATACAGTCTACCTTCTCTCTCACTTCTGACTTTATATTTAGCTTTACATTCGTTTTCATGCCAAAAACCCCCCAGAAAAATCCCATAAACAGAATGTTTGGAAAGCTTTCTGTCTGTTTTCCAGGAAAGAGGCCTATTTGAAGAAGGAGGATGCTGACTTAACAGATACACACAGCCAACCACTCTGGAGAGATCAGTCACAGAAATACACGACAGTGACAGATACCGTCTGGCCTACAGAGGACATACTGTGCACAGATACACCATCCTATAAGTGTTTACCTGCTTTCTGTCCTCATCTCATCCTGTCCACTTAGCTTCTGAAGAGGCTTCATCAAATACATGCATGAATCCTGATAATACATCTACAGCCAGTTTTAGAAGGGCATTTTAAAAATACACACAGACACGCACAGGGATCATTCTTCAGGGTAACTCTTGGCTTTGTTGTATTTTCTATCATTTCACTTGGTGAATCTTCAGTCCTTAATTGAGTCTGACTGTGCTTTCAGTTTGATCACCCTGAAACAAAATGCATTCTACACTGACTCATTGATGCTACACCAGCCGATATCATTGTATCCTAGGAATATATCACTCTTTTCCTGGGATCCCTGGATTTCTCACCATAAAATAAGTTTGATTTTTAAAAACATAACTGCGGAAAATGAACCATAAAAGGACATTTGTTGCAATTTTCTGATGGTATTCTCTTATATTCGTTAGATTATGTGGTTGTAGTAGAACAACAGCTCTTCTTAAAGTACACTATCTTTGAGATGTAAAGAACACAATGCCAAACATACTATACGGACTACAGACTCATTCCTCTTAACATTTTTTTGAGTGGTTATCATGGTCATCTTCATAGGACTGATCTAAAGTTATACAGCGTGCAGTCGCAGGGACGGGAAATTCAGCGCATGCAACCAAAACAGTGTGTTTTTTTGGTGGTTTGAGGAATGGGATCATTGTTCTTGGACATTCAGTTATAACGCGGGACGATCCTTTGCACCCCTTCTGCAATCAGCTGTACTCTGCATATCTGATTAATCCACTTGTGGAAACATCTGTATAGTTTACGTTTACAGATTTTGTTCATGAAATCTAAAACTATTTTGCCGCACACGGAATGGTAAATTTCCATTTTAGCGTGAAAGCTATTTAACCCTTATCAGTGTGTCATATGACAGTGGTTCCCAACCTAGGGGCGAGGAGACCCGAAAAGGCTCGCAAAATATATCTCGGCGGTCCTGAGATGATTAATGGGATAGCAAAAATTTAAAGACATATTCTGACACACCAAATTATGTTTGTTTCTCAGACTTTTCTGTAATCACTGCTATTTTCTTGTGAAATACTAAATAGGTTTTGAAAAAGTGAAACAATCTGAGAAGGGAAAATCACTGGTAGGTTGATACAAACCGTATTTAACTTGTAACGAGGTGTCACAAGCAGACATTACTTTGTTTTAAGGTTGACACAAGTCAAAAAGGTTGGGAACCACTGTTCATAAAACATCAACATTTCAAAACACAGTACAACTGCTGCTAAGAAAGAGAACCTAAATATCCAATCCCAACGAGCCCCGTTTACAAAACACTACCCATGATTATTTGTACATTTTGTATATTGTTAAAGAGGTAATAAAAAGATTTAGATTTCCCATAAAATAGTTTTACAAATGGCATCCTGACTGTAAAGACACTGAATTGAATATCTAACTGTTTTACCAACCTTGACAAAGTTTGTTTTCTATACTGAGTTCTGCTTTCTAAATCCCACAAGCACATGTATAATCACTGCAAGGACACGTGTTGGCTTGGTCACTGTTCTACAAAACTATGAGGACAGTTTCCTTGCCATCAGAGTAAATAATAGAGCAAGGTTATTCTGCAAGACACTGTGTTTTCCTGCAGAATTAGGAGATAAAAGATACACAATTACCGGAGCAAGAGGGGAAAACAAGCAGTCCTGTATTCATGGTCGAACCCTTGTGTTTGTGTATTTGAATATAAAACTTTTGTGTGAAGCAGCAGATTTGTCCCCCGGTGGCTTCCTGTGAGTCAAGGAGAGCTGAAGTAGATAAGCCTAATGACTCCCACACTTCAAAGCAGACTCATTTGAATATTAAATTGTACCACATCATTAATTAAAAAATTCGAGGAACTGCATGGGCAGAGTTTTCTGCAGCAGATGTTAAAGATGACAGCGAATGCAAGGCCACAGACAGAGAGGCACAAACACATAAGGAGAGAGAAAGAGAGAGGGTAGAAAAAACATAAACACAATAAACACTAATTAGTTACTCTAATTGAAGTGCACTCTTAAAGTAATTACTAGGCAGAGGAAGCAGTATTTACATTCATAAATAACCCTGACAGCATGGGGAGCCACCGCAAGAGGAGAGTCCCTCTTCTTTCCTTGAGGTCTGGGGGAAGGTGGGATTCCCACTCCATAAATCTGTCAGTCATCAACAATATCAGTTAGAGTTTACCGCTAATGGCTTTGAACAACAGTTGATTTGTACACAGTACACAAGCAGTTATTGGCATATGGAGCAATGTCTCAAAAGCATCCCGTGGGATAATCTCTTCATCATACAGCAACTGGAACCTTATTCTTGAACAAGTCTCAGGCCCAAAGAGCATGGCCACCTATACTACAAGGCATTGTAGGCTGCTTTCCACTGGGGCTTTTTACAAGTGTCTTATTACTTTTTAATGAAATAAAAGGCAGGCAGGGGAAGTGTATTCAACGCATGTTTCTGTCTTCTTCTAATGAGCACATTCATTTACACAGAAATAATAACAGCCCCAAAGAGGGAACAGTAAAAGATTTTATTTGACTGACCACCAGCATATATGTAAAGACAATGTAACATTTAGTGAGCACAGGCTGAATCAGATATCAGAAATGCGGAGATGAAAGGATAAAACATTCCTGTCTGGTACGTACGACTGTACACAACGACGTCACCTCCCACCACAGACAGAGGTACACACACACACACACATTTAAACTCTCCTAGAAACATGATTTCACATATGCAATGTCCAGTTTGGATTGAAATAATTTCTGTTAAATGAGAAGAGCCAGAGATGACACATCAATCAAATGGCAGCACAGAGTCTTTGTCTCACACATCTTCCTGTCAGTTAGTCAGCCCACCAAGACCCTGAGGATCTCAAAGTGCTCCCGTCGCAAAGGAATATCATCTCATGTGCCACACACAGCGAAGAGATGGATATTTTGACTTAAGCAGTGTTATTTATGAAGGTGATAGTGGCAGAGAGAACCTGGATACATCTAGCCACTGGCTGCCACGCAGTATCAAGAAATATTGCCGTGATTTTGGTGGTGACCTTTTCAGGATATTGTACTGTTCGCAAAGAGATTCAAATTGGTTAAAAGTTAGGATATATTCAGTTCATAATTTGAAGAAGAGGATCTGCTTCAGCTGCATTTTCTTACTGTAATATGAGACACGCAAACACTGTTTTCATAACAGCATTAGAAATCAGATGCAGTTTCATTACTTATTCAGCAGAATATAATATCATATTTTGTTTACAAGGCAAACAGATATAAGTTGATGAACAAGACTAAAAGTCAACCTAGCACGTCTGTGAGACTGTAGGTAGAGCACTCACACTAGAGTCCTCTGACTTCCTGTTGGCTCCTTGCACACATGAATGGCATGCAATAATTTAATGATATGGCTTTTTTTTTGATTTTCCTAATTTTACTGGACCAAATGGATCAAATTCTGACCCAAAAGTCATTTTGGGATGTTACTGGCATTCCATCATTGTTTTATAGCCATTCCATTTGTAATGATTGTGTATGGGAAAAAGTCTTTTTGGACCAGTTTCCATCATGCTGCAGTATCAAATCTGGCCACTATGCCAAAATCGCTATGGGGATTTTTTCCCTATCTTTAATCAACAGCGTGGTCTTTCAATTTGAGAGCATAATTTATTTTTTTCATGTTCCGATTTTGTAATACTGTCCCTCAAAACCCTGCTCTCACGCTCAAATAGCCCCTGCTTGCGCTTGGATTTGCTCTGCTTCTGCTCAAACTGTATGCTTGCACATATATTGTTGCTTTCGCAGATTTCCTGCTCCAGGTTCAGCCCTTCTCCTCGCACTAAGGCTGCTCCTGTGCGCTCGTGAAACATTCTGCTCTGCTATTGGATTTTTTGTGCAACAACCCTGTCAAAATTCCCCAACCAATAGAATGCCAGCTGTGGTGTTAACCAATGAAATGATCGCTGCCTCGTTGCGGGTGCACTTCTTACAGCGTCCCGTATGGGCGGTTACTCTTTATGTCAGGATGTGTGGATACATGGTGGTATCTGTCAGGGTGAGGGGTTACAGGGTTGTAGGACCCAAACGCAGACATACTCAGAGGTGATAGTACTAAAAAGGTTTATTAATCCTTACGGGCAGGGAGCAAAACCAACAAACACTGGAATGTCCAAAACACAAAACCAAGTAAACTAAAGCGCACGGAGGACTGAAGGCATCTCACGTGGATGGAGTCAAAACATAGAAACAGGGAGTCCAAACAAAGAAACAATAAAACTGGAATGAATCCATGGAACTGTAGGCGTCAGACTTTGAATAGAAAACATAGATCCAGGAACATGAAAACATGACACACATGAAAACACAGTCACCATGCAATAACCCAACAAAGCACAAAGGCAAGACAGGCATAAATAGGGACAGACTAACGAGGGAAATGAAACACAGGTGAGTAACAAGGAACAGGTGGATACACTCAAGGACGAGACAAGAGGCGGGAACACAGTACATAGAAGATGGTGTTCCGCTGAGGAGCTATATAAGAGGCGGAGACATGCCATTAAACATCCCTGGCTATGCTAACACAGAGAATTGTAAAACAAAAGCAGATGATTTATAGATTTTCTCAGATCAGTCATTCAGAAGAGATGAGCTGTGGCTGACCCTGCTAAAATATTAAATAAAGAAAGGCGGACACATTTTGAGCATAAAGTTGCTTTAACTTTGGAATATAAAGTACATTAATCGATAAACTGAAGAGATATCCTTCATTTTCCTTCTTATTAATCTGCAGGCTCACTGCAGGCTTTCACCAGTCTGAGTTCATACTTAACGTGTTACAAGCAAATGGTTTCTAATTAGCTCCTCCAGACTGACTGGACAAATAAAAGGCAGCAATACAATAAGAATCAAGTGCAAATGATGTTTCAGCACTGTAAGGATGAGTTGAGATAATGATCGCGGTATTAAGGGGGATTCTTCAGATGTCAGGGGAGGAAATAATTCGGACTCAGTAACAACCTACCAGTCTAACTCTACACTTTGGTGTGTAGAAAGACAGAGAGTGAGAAGAGAATTAACCTGACAGATTGTGACCTATACACACGTTATACCTATATACTGAGGCTTAGTTAAGCACAGAGGAAAGAAGGAGCAATTCTTAGGCTACTAACAGTGATTTGGGTGCTCGTACTAAAAGTTTTATGAAGCATGAATTTCATTTTCTAATCTATTTGATTTATTATCCCCTGTGGATCTCTGTGAATATGTGCACTGTGTGCTGGTGTTTGTTGTTTGAGCACATTTGCTACAGCAGCCGTTTTAGACTCACAGGTTTTTAGGTAGATTAAGAGGCTCTACTGCTTTTTAGGGAGCCATTGGTTTCAGTTAACCTTGTTTTTTTCAAGCATGACCACAATCATTCTGTAATCATTCCATAACCATGATGACAACGGTCCCCTAACCTTAGCAAAGTAGACATTTGAACCCATATCACGAGGTCAGCAGTTATTTGTAACAGTTTTGGAAGGAACAGACACATGATGTCGTCCTGCTGGTTGGGGCGTCAGATCAGAAAGCGCCTCTATGTGTCATTCTAGAGGGCAATGGCAAACAACGTATTTTGACGTTTAATTTGGAGGACTTATTGGAATATACAGTAATCTATAGGACACAGGGTTGATTTTATTGCATTTTTAGTTTTTAGATGATTAAACATAAAGGTTGAGGCATCCTGGTGGCCCAAGGGTTTACGTAATCTGACCATATAATTGCAACGTCCCTCGTTTGAGATGGGCTGGAGATCTTTGTTAAATGTCATTCTCTGTCTTTTTCACCCCTCATTTCCTGTCAGCTCTCTACTCTCTAAAGGTACGGTCACATTACACTTCCGTCCCGTGTATGTATGCTCCGTACCGTCCGTCCGTACCATTCATTTCCGTTGAAGCGTGTAACGGATGAATTCAAGCATGCATTTCCTGTGTTGGTGCGATCTCCAACTGGCTCTGACAGGAGGTTCAGAGTTGCACTTTGACAGTGCAGATGTGAACAGTCAGCCAATAGAACTGATAGCACATGCCATCAAACTGTTTGCAGTTTGTAGTTGCTCTGTGATTTATTCATAACTCATATCGTAACTTTAAGACTAATGTGACCGTACCTTGATAAAGGTAGAAAATGTACCAAAAAAAACATCATACGTTCTGTGTGGATCTATAGACACTGCAGTGAATTGACACTATTCATTGAAAAAAGATTTCTTAATCTCTTGTGTAAACCAAATTTGGCAAAAGGATAGTTCTCTTTTATTTTCTTTAGTTTGTTGTAGATAATTAATAATCTTAGTGTTAGATTACTTTTATATATTAAAGAGGGTGAATTACAAACTTTCTGGTAAAAACCTTGGTTGGTTGGTGGATTTCTGTTAAGATACCTGCTAGCTACCACCACATTTTACACATAAAAGTGTGATGAGTGAATTCCTTTTGATGCATGCATACATTTTGATACATAACCATGGTCCAGGATCCATCAAGACATCCTGTACATAACAGGGAGACTGCTATTTGAAAATGATTTTTCCTTTCACAGGGGTTCTTTCATATTTTTATTCTTGTTAATATGTCTTTCAGAATAACTAATCAATGTAAACAAAGGAGAAAATAAAATAATGATGTGAGCACAGTATGTTCTGTCAGCATACAGCCTCTAATGAGGCACATTTATAGATCTCAACATCTGACAACTAAATATAATAGAGGAAGGAAATAATACAGGTCCTCAGTAATATAATTCCCTGCCTCTTCTTTTCATTTTATTGCAATTTGGTGTCTCAATCGAGGAAATGCACTCAAAAAAGTGAATGCTTCACTCAGATGAGAAAAGAAAAAGCTGCTTTAAATCAGTTCCTTTTCATACTATTGGCCATCATTTCTCAGTTATGATACCATTTATTATTATTATTATTATTATTATTATTATATTCACCAGTCTCATTTCTGATTTATGGGGATGTAACTCTCCAGATTTTCTACAGAAGGAGAAGAAACATGAGAGATCAGTCAGATTTCAAATAACTTATTCAGAATTCTTATTCAGAATTGAAAATTTGTGATTTGTAAGATTGGGCTATATAAATAAAATTGACTTGACTACCAAAAGTGTACATTTTAAACCTCCATTCGATTTTTAGAGCTATTTCCTTGTTTAACCTATGCTGTACTGTAGTTCAGTCAGCCAAGAATGGATAAAGTAAATGCAGAGTATGCAGGGTAGAGATTTGGCGTGTAGTCTGACCTCATCAGTCCTCCCGAAAAACACACTAAGATCAGCACTAAGGAGATTGGGGAATGAGAATAATTAAACTTGTTTTATATACAGATAACAGGTAAGCAGACTTTTCTATTTGAGGGCCGGACAGCGACCGCCATGACCATTCCCCAACAAGGCACCTCCATCCACTGCAGGGACTGTAGCCTAAATGTATAAATCTAAACCCAGCATGCACCTGATTTGCAGCAACGGGCTTATGTATGGAGCAGATAATTATTTTACTTAAGCATATTATCACAAAAACGCACAGCTTGAAGCAAACAGTATCTTGTTCTGAAATATGTGTAGATAGACAGCAGATGACCATTGCTACATGGATATAAGTTTAAGGGTGACAATGAGTGCAGCTGAGTGTAGCAGCAGCATGAACCATAGAAGAGGAGCTCATCAGTTTAGATGTAATTCATACAAAGAACAGTAACACAAGCAGACACATAAAAGCATTGTTTAGCTGAATACAAAGTTAGTATTCGTTGAGGCCTGGTACTCCAGCAATTTAGTTTTGTGTTTCCAGAGACAGATTTGGTCAAACTTGGTGCAGCAGAGGCCAAGATACCCCTAGTGTGAATTAAGAAAAAAAACCTCAAGCCTACACTTCCCATAATGCAACTCAATAGTGTCTTTCGTTAGATTGTCCCTGCCTGATAAATGGCCATGTCTTTCAAACTCTGTGCCCCTAGTTTGTATTGTACGCTCTGTGTCAAAAAATGTTAGTTTCAAGCACAAACTGAGATACTCAAATGATTTCACTTCCCAGACTAAATCAGGTAACTCTCTCAGCAGCTGCGGCAGCCTAATACTGTAGCTACACACAGTATGGTGTGTGGAAATAACCACCTCAAAGGATCACCAGGACAAGGACTTTGAGAAGCCCTACCCTTTTAATGCTCACTGGCATCATACAGCCTGTATACTGTACGCAGGCTATTCTTTTATTAAATATGCCATTACCTTATTGAACTCTTGACAGATTTTGAGTTTTTGACTTTCCTACATTATTTCACCAACTAAAGCTGCTGGTTCTGTGCTTATTTATCTTACTGGAAGCCGTTTTGTGCCTTTATTTATTCTACTGTGTAATTATAAAGATATGATGACCTTGTGAAGCTGCCGTTAAATTTCTGTATAACAAAACACCTGTCTAATCACTCATTTAGTTGCCCTGTTGCAATTTGAAAGAACAAGAGCTGTGACTCATTGATGAGCAGCAAGTGACAAATACAGACAATTAAGCATTTATAAAGTTGTGGTACTTGGAGTATGTTTTTGCATGCAATAAGAAATTGGGAAATCATATATGTTTTTAATCAATTTGGCTATAATCAAAGCAATCAAATGACGAGAAATGAAATGAAAAGGTAACAATCTTTTATGTGCCGGGAAGGCAAATTGGAAGTTTAAAAATATAATATATATTTTCCACCATTTGTTGAATAAGATACTTTAAAACACCCATCTGTTGATACAGTTTGTTACAACCTGAAATATATAATTGATTTTTGTGCCTTTGATCTCAAATGTGCAGGAAATGTTACGTCTGAAAATGTAAAATGTCAAAACTGTGAAAAATCCTATGAAAGAACTAACATAAACATTGCAAATAGAACGCTGAATTTCCTCTGTACCGTTTATGACAGCAGAAGTGTTTCCTCACTTGTCACTGTCAAACATGTCCACATTTATTTACCAATGCAAATAACTCAAGCTCAAACCCGTCATACACCAGTGGCGTATGCATTTAACTGAACTGTTCCCTCTGCACACACCGAGCTGGGAAATACAGCTTCATCTTCTCCAAGGCTGTAGTGTATCCCACCAGCCATCTTAGCCCCCATGTAGGGCATGTGATTGAACTCTCCTGGGTGCATGGGAGGTGCAAGAGTCATGGAGTGCCAAGGTCCAGAAGCCACCCTGCGGCCTCCAGACAAGCAGGGCGCAGGTTAATGAAAACATCAAACAACTCCCCGTGGAGCCCAGATGAATAGAGAGCTGCCACGACGATCACGGCCCCCTCAGGACCAGGCCTAAAAAATGATCCAAACAAACAATAATCTGCTATTCAAGAAAACACAAACAGCACATTTGTAGAGGACATACTGTAGGATACACCACACTTCATCTTCTTTATGCTCTCACACAAAATGGAAATCTACCTAATGAAATTATTTCCCACCTAGCTTTTAAAGATAAAACAATACTTTCTCCCTTAGAGGAAGAAATGTTTGGTGGGCATTTCATGCAAATGTCTATAAATAAATGTCCTCCTATTCTGACTTTTCAGTCCATTATCTTCAGCATCCCATTTTCAAGAGAGTGGTTGCATTAATACAAAGGCTCCAAAAGTTGAAATGAAAGAAAATATATCTGTATTTTTATATTTTTTCTGTTCTGTTTTAATAGTGATCCTGAAATGTCATACATGCAGTTAGTGTATATTATATAAAGCATTTCAACAAATGTAATCCCATGAATAAAACCTATTGAATGTACTCCCACCATATCTGCTCCACGTAATTTGTCAAAGCACATTAGCTACAGTCATTTGCACCGCTTGTACAGTGCATGTGCAGTAATGAACATTATATGAAGTGCTGTATATGCTTTATGATGAGGACTGCTGTGTGTGGAGTAGGCAGTTTTATAGTCTCAGGATTATCTCAGCACGCAATTCTATCTTGATAAATCAATTCACAAATAAGAATATTGTAGATTGTAAAACAGTTCACTCCAGGCGTTGCTGTTGTGTTTAAAATCACACTGCATATAATATATGACGTAAGATGCAAGACAGGTGTGCTTCCTCTGACTAAATGTGCTCTGCTAAAGTCAAAGTTAGACAACAAGTAGCATATTTTGACTCCAAAAGCACACAAAAAAACATCTCCACATACCTTGCTCTCATCTAACCTTTCTTAAGTTGCTTTTGATCAAACAAGCATACATCAGAGCAACACAAAAACCTATTTTTATAGTGATTATGCAACCACCCCCAGGTGTGTAAGGGAGGTATTACTTAGAATTACCAATTATACAGTACGCAATGGACATGATCTATCAAAATGCAGCATAGTACACACTGTACATTTCATCATAACAATACTCAGAGATAACAACAAAAAATATGTGTAGCATTTTCTACCTATAATGTTATATACCTATACAATATATTTGAGGTCTATAACCAAAGCAGCATTTTAAGCACTTGTTAAAGATCACTACAATGAATCAGGCATCTAAACTGTTTCACTTCATGGTCACATTAAGCCCAAGGGGGAAAAAACATCAATAATACTGAAAATAATAACAATATTTGGCCATAGGTAAAATGCTATGAGAAGGTGCCGTGCTATGGCATCAAAACATCACAACCATATCCTCCTTAATGGAAGACATTTTGACATGTGACAGTAGGAAAAGCTAAGGTGTAAATAATGAATGAGGCTGAATTGCATTTAGCTGCTTCAGTTTCAGGGTCCTGGTGCATGTTGGCTCACTGTCACACTGTCATAACTTACTGGGATACTTGACTAGAACAGAGCCATCGTTAATATGATTAACAAACAAATTAACTGTGTTTTTCCTACTGTAAGTCAAAATGTCAGTTGTGAAAAGGGCCCAATGTGTTAAATAATGATTTTTTAAAAATCCTTATGGTAGATTTTAAAGCTAAATGTCTGATCTGTCAAAAAATCCATTCAGACTATGCAGGATTTTTCTTGACTTTTTCTTTGGCCTTGGTTTTACTGTGTAATGTAACTCTAAAAGTGTGAATGTTTAATTCATTGGAGTGATCTTTATTTGTGTACTGGGAGTACTGCTATCCTATTGTAAACATGTTTTTCACTGAGCAATGGCGATGTTTGTTATCCCATCTCCAATGAGGGGTAACATAAAGTCTGAGATCTTCAAGTGACACTCTAACTCTAAAACTTTATCAGATTAAGTATTCACACTAACACATCCCACTCACTTTTTGACAGTTAATATTAAATGCAGCATGCATTAATATGCAACTCACATTTTCTATCTGTTGCATCTTCAAAAACCTTTTCAATTGTCTGGTGATATTCTCTCTATAAACATTCATCCAAACAGAATTACTGTGAAGATAATCAAATTTTTCCTCTTACTTTTTGTGCCATCCTTCGCCGTTTCAGACTCAGAAATGACAAAAGGTCATTTAGCAAGATGTGACAGATTCTGTAGAAGCACAGAAACAGCCATCGTTGATGTTCACAGGGAGCAGACATTATTAAAACATGGATTATCACTTTCACCTTGTGGCTGTACCTTGGGGACAATTTCCTGCTGCCCTCTATGGTTATTGGTCAGTCTAGATTATATCATTTCATTCAACTAAGTGGAAGTCAATCTGGAACGCTTACTTCAGACCCCTTAGCTGCGGAGGAATGGGGAGTTATGTGAGCACAAAAATCCCTCTGTAACAAATAAATCAACCCTGCAACACTCTTGCAGGACACCCTGCTTTTTCTTAATTATTCCCATTAGCGGCCGAAGCGTCTGAAGCATGCATCACTGTCTTTGGAATCGACTCAGCAGATTGACCAGGAGGTGAGGAGTGACTTCTACTGGAACGTGGAGGGTGTTGCTATCAGCCGCATGGAAGAGGAGAAAAACAAATGGGATAATATGCTTCCATGTTTTGCTAAAAAGGACCTGCGCTTTAAGAGTTGTCTGTAATTCTTGAAATTAAGAGGAGTTTGGGTTATCGATAAGCTTGTTGACATCTTCAAGAGCCTTCCCCTACTTGTCAATAGGAAGACAAAGCAGATGCACCTGATACAAACTCAGAGATAATTTTCCTTTTATGGCTGGAGAGGACAAAAAGTGCATGACATCTCTTTCTCCTTCTGCTGGTCAATGATCCTTACTCATGTGGAGCATGGCAATCAATAGGAACACAGATGCTTCAGTTTCCAGTGGTGCAAAACTGAATGCAAGATTTATTTTGTTAATTAGATGGAAGAAAGAAAAAAAACAGAACAATAAAAGATGCAATTGCCCCATCCTCATTTCTCCCCTTCACATTCTCTCTCCATTACATCAAAGACTTAATAATTGCCTGCAAGCTTTCTGTGTGGAGAATACAAATAAACACTGGATAATGACGATAAGAGATAGGAAAACATGGGCATGAGTCTATCTCCTTAATAGATCAAAAGTTAACAGTCAAAATATGCAACTGTGGTTGTTTATTTAATAGAATGATTATGATCAAAATCAAATGGTAATAGCATTAGTAACTTCATTGGGCTGATAGCAGTGACTGAAACAATTTTTGTGGCGGGATAGAGAGGCCAATTAGATGAGTGCAAAGACAATAATCTACTTATATAGTATCTAGTGATGTTAAGACACTGATTCTGGATTTCACAACTTTATAATTGTTGGCAAGTATTTATTATTTGTGGAATTAATTTGTAATTTCATTTTCAGATAAACATAGTCACTGGAGCTGATATGATATGAGAAGGAGCCATGCTATGGCGTCAAAACATCACAAATACATACATTTTTTCACAGAAGACATTTTGACACGTGACAGTAGGAAAAGCACAGGTCTAAATAATAAAATCAAAGATGGCTGAATTCCATTTAGCTTCTTCAGGGTCCGGGTCCTGGTATTGTGCATGCTGGCTCACTGTCACACTCAAATGCTCTGTAGAGGTCAGGGGAACTGCAGAGTCCTGCGATAATTCTTATCACAACCAACACGTTTCACATTACACAGAGTCATTTGATCCATTGTTAATATAAAAATGTTGATTAAAGCAGCTTTAAGGAGATACTAAGGCTTAAAATAGAAGTTTGTTTTGCGATGTGTTTCTCCTGACTGACAGATCTCTCAGCAAGGCTGCCCTCTCAGTGGTCAAACACTTGTGTTTGTGTTTTCCTGTCAAGCGACCTCTTGTGGCTGACTTTTGTCTCTGATAACTGTAACGTGGCGGTGCTATAAAACCACACAACCTCTCAAGGATGAGGTCTGGGTGGACTGCTGGTTGCTGAATTGCTGGTGTCTCCCTCCAACACTAAACATTGGTTTCTTTTAACGATGATCACAATCGTTTCGCAACCTTTATCAAGAAATTTAAGTTGCCCAAACTTAACCAAGCCTTAACCATAGAGGTGGCAGATCAGAAAATCCTCATGTTGGTCAATTTGGAGGGTAAAGCGATTTAAACTTAAACTTAAATATGCCAGTCTGATTAACTGGTGTTGGATAGTCCCATAGTAAACAGGAGCTTCACAGCCAGTATCCCAGGCTCGTTTCGATCAGCCTGACTGCAGTGGCACACATCTCTACGTCATGACAGGCCTCTCTGGAGGAGCGTTTGCATCTCTTATAGCACCAAGGTGACTTCTGCTGTGTGCTGCTATGCTGAATGCAACCCTGTGATAAGATAAGAGAGGGGCGTAGAGTTACTGCCCCAGAGATACAAGCTAAGGAGGAACAAGCTTAGTAAGCACATCACTTAGGTCCTATCTAATGCCTGTGTGCGAATTTACTCTGGTGTCAGTCTATTCATAGGTTTCAGACTGTTTCCTCAGGTCTATCTGAGAAATACATCGAAAACCTCAGTATAATGTAACGTCAGTCACATTACTACATTGCATTACTAGTATGTGATGGCGTTACATTATACTTTTATACTATTATAGTGTAGGTTTGGTTAGAAAACTTTTTATTTGAACATTTTTAGCTACAGCTTTACACACAGATATGCACTCATAGTAAATTCATTTACATATAAAGTATTTGTTAAATATACACTCACTGATTTTGTTCAATGTTATTGTAGCCAGTAACATGATTTTTAAAGCACTTGGACTGTTGAAGTTGGTGGTTTATGTATTGTTAAGTGCTGTTGGGTTAGAAACGACACATAAGAGTGATAAAAGTCTATTTCTTGTCGCTGTCAAATTGAAGGACAGTAAGGGACTGTATGAAAATCACTGGGGTGTTATTAATGGGGTGTTATTTTCAATGGAACCTCCCATAGACTTAAAAAAAAGTGTGTTCACGACTTTGAGAAATGTATAGTAGGTTGTGTGAGCTGATCAGGACCACGATCTTTTTACTTGTATTTATTATAGCCAGTAATAGCAACCAGAAGTTAAGAGACAAAACTGAACGGAAAAAAATGGGTGTGCGTAAGGTCAGTATCTTAATGGAATAACAATGTAGTAGTATGTAGTGAAATTGAAAATTTGGCACAAGAACAGGGCACATGCAGGCACAGAAATAAATTATAGATGTGGGGTGAGAAAAAAATATAAGACCGTCCCCTGCTCTCTCCAAAAACTGAGACTACCCTCCCTTCAGCCAAAAGAAAAACACCAATACCCTCCCCCAGTGATCATTTTCATACAGTCCCTAACAGCGGAAAAGTGCCTACAAACAAGTACAAAAAGTAGTTCTGTTGTGTAATTGACTATTTGTGTTCAAGTACACCAACTATTGGATGTGTTTTGCAAAGTACCACTCAGTAATTCACAAAGCTACTTTCACACGTTGTATTTGGGACTGAGAGAGGTGGTGTGATACTGATGATGTAACACAAAAAGACTGAGGAGATGTTTTATATTAAAGACGGTTTGGTGTTCACTAACTTGGTATGTAACAAAGGAAATCACTGCTTCAAACCACAAACTAGAGAGACGAGAAGAACCCAGTGTAACCCACGAACAATAAATCAAAGGTGAAGGGAGGTTTAATGTTTCATCTTCTCTCATCACCTCCCTCTGTTCTGACTTTTCTCCCCCTAAATTTACAACAGGAAATTGAAAGGCCAAAAGCAAGAGTGGCTGTGTTGTTGCCACACTTTTACAGTAGCGTGCTAAAGCTCAGAAAACAGAGTTTAAATTATGAAAGGGCTGAAGTGGGTTTCACCTATAGAACCCCTGGATGCCTCTGAAATCAAAGCTGAAGGAACGCTGCTCTCTCGCATCGCTGTCATTGTACTGAAGGGCAGCATTCCTCACAGTAAAGTTTGATTTGGCTGGAAGTCATTTTCAGCTGCACAGCAGGAGGTGATTGGTTCAATGGCCAGTCTCGGACAGAACATGTTAGCCTCTGCCAGACAGCAAGAGTATTGCCCAAAATTGCCAGCAGTATAGCACAACTGTGTCAGAAGGAAAGGTGCAGTGTGGCGGCAGTCAATAAGCCATCTGTCTCTCGGACTGAGCAAGAACATCCTTTAAGGACGAAACATTTTGTTCTCGTCGTGGACACTGTGCTGTGTGGGAGGGAAAAAAAGCACACAACTTGTACTAGTTGGAGTCGAGAGGTTTGGGTTGATCTGTGTGAGTGTAGACTGCACTGGCAGCCTGTTATTAATTTAATTAATTAAATGAAAAGCAGGGCACCCAGGTGCTTTAGTGCATTTTGATCGTGTTTGAAGGGTTTGTTGAAACTCCACCTGCTGTATAACCCTGAGGATTGTGTGGCCAGTGTATAACCCCTTTTTTTCACAATTTTCTCTATCAACAAAACAACTGAAATAAATAGATAACAGCAAAGAAATGTGTAATTGTTCAGTTTGTCAGTCAAAGATATGTCTCATACTGTAAGTGGAATTACCACATTGTGATGCTGAAAATGAGATGCTTCTTGTATAATAAGAAGAAAGAAAAATTAAGTGTCCTTTTTTGTAGCTGTAATAAGTACTGTGACCGAAATTGCCTGTGTCCTTACAGCACAATTTTAAAAACTGAACTTGTTTGCTCTGTCTTGGCCTACATCTGTTTGTTCATCTGTCTGTCAGACTTGGTAGCCCAGACATCTCAGATAAAATTTTAAGAAACTTTGGGAACATGATGCATATTCCCACTGCGTTCTGGCATTTTCAACGTTACAATGATGAGCCCAAGTAAGCTCCTTTTATGGTTTAAGCAAGGTGACATATCTGTTGGTGTTCGCTCCAGAGGGGCTCTGCATCACTCATGAGGGATGACATGTTGACTTTTTCCTTCGTCATTCTGGCAGAGGAGTGTTAGGTTTTGAGTGCAAAGAGAGCTGAAAAGGAAACTGTGCTGACAAGCTTCTTTTCATATAAACCTGAAGTTCAGACTTCAGTATTCAGTTGGATGGCAATCTGCAATTATATCTGAAAGATTTGCAGTTTTTTTTATCTGACTCTCACTCATCACACATACTATATATACAGTACATGTCACTCGACAAATATACAAGATACACACAAGCATTGCACAAATAATTCCAGTGTCAGAATCCAACAATTGTGGTTAAGTGCTTCAGATTATACAAACCAATAGAGCCAGGGCAACTCCAAACACAAGGAACACAGTCAACATTCACACTACATAATGAAAGATTACATAGCTTCAGAAAAGTACTTGAAAGTGTGATAATGACAAGCCTTTTGAGTTATTAGTGGATTCTGTGTAGTAGGTGCACCATGTCAAAAAAGCAGTTACCTATGTTTTTCTCCTCCCAGTGAGCAAACAGACACCATGAAAGCAAACTCCAACCCCTTGATGTCGAAATTCTGTTTATGCAATGCAGTGGGTGAATCATTTCTACAGTCATCAACTTCTTATTTACACAAACAAGTCAGACTCACATAGCTGCACGCAGCTGCAAAGCCTTTGCAGATCAACAAGTTGAATTCTGGAGTTTTAGTAGTTTCATTGTTCCTCATAGCGGCTTCAGTTTGGTATGCACAGGAGCTGTTACAAAATGATGCTGTTAATAAGAATTAAGTGAGTTGTTTCATATCCAGTGGTAGACTGTAACTAAGAACATTTACTCAAGTACTGCACTTAAATACAAATTTTAAAGTACTTGTACTTGAGTATTTTTCTTCTCATTCCACTTTATACCTTTACTCCACTACAATTGTTGTACAATACAAATGTTGTACTTTTTACACCACTACATCTATCTGACAGCTTTAGTTACTAGTTACGTTACAAATTCACAACTTTTGCATACAAAACATATGAAAATGTGCAGCTGAAACAAGGAAATTAATTGGCAATTGTTTTTATAATCATCATATCCGTCACAAAGTTTTTTTGACTTTTCATGCAAAAATATTTCATAGTCCACAAATGTGAAGATTTGCTGCTTTTCCTTTTAATGCTCTTATTAATTTGTATCTATTTTTAATAATTTTGAGGTTTTGGGCTCTGGGTAATTGTGACGGTATTTCTCACTATTTTCAGAATTTTTACAAACCAATCAATCCATCAATGAATTGAGAAAACAATCAGCAGATTAATACATTATTTTAAAAAATAATCATTAGTTGCAGCTCCACTTCAACCAACACCAACAGTAAAATGCTGCTTTTACATTAATGCATGAGTATTAATGATATAATATATAATAGTGTAACAGTCACAGGGGCCATTTTTCTGCATTAAGTACTTTTACTTTTAATACTTTATATTTGTAATGCAGTGTGTTTAGAGTGTGGCATTAGTACTATGTAGTAATAAATCCTACACCGCTAACTATATCAAATATCCATGTGCACATTTGGAGGAGCTATTTCCATTTACAAGACACACAAGGGTCGGCAGCTGGCAGACACATTCTCTTTGAGCTGCATTACTCACTAATTATGCTTCACCAGTATGGTAAAGCTGGTGCTCTATCTTCACAGACATGCACACCATCCTACAAGCACAGACACACACACAACCACATGGCTCAAATTCATTCTTTCTCTGACTCAACCAAACGGTACAACATGTGTGTCAAATCAGAGATCAAAACCTAAGTCCATCTCTTTCTTATTTCACATAAAATGGTTGCCTTAATGCATTCTGTAGTACTTCAATTCACCGTGCTTTTAGTGATTCTTCTCAGTTTCTCTAGTTAATTATTGATCTGAGCCATGTTTAGAGCCGTGAATAATTAACATGCCTGTGTTGTGGCTGTCAGAACGGTAGCGATCAAAGCAACATGTCAAAACAATATTGAGGGAAGTCTTAAATTATGCAGTGTTGCA
This sequence comes from Maccullochella peelii, assembly GCA_002120245.1. NCBI lineage: Eukaryota > Metazoa > Chordata > Actinopteri > Centrarchiformes > Percichthyidae > Maccullochella > Maccullochella peelii. Next base: position 71,832 of record LKNJ01001094.1, on the reverse strand, counting down.
ATCATGCTCATTTAGGTGTCCTCTGACCAATTTCTGCTTTATCAGTAAAGAGCTGCAAGCAAATGCTTCACACAACACAACACAGGATGGATGGATAAGTCAGAAAAATATTCAGTGTCTTATATTATAATGCGATACCTCTAAAAAAGGGTGGAATAAAAGTAAAATGATTCACTGACAGACAGGGCATGCCTCAGTCCACATTTTAATGAATGAAAAAATGCTTCCTTTCTTTTCAAAGGACTTATTCTGATATTATTTTAGTAGTCTAGACTATTAAAAAAACAGAAATTCTAAATAGCACGGCACAAAACACTTTTTTTCCCAATTCAATACCACATAATACAACACTCACTGGCTCCTCATCACTAAAACATGCTGATAACAATGTTTTGTAATTCTACCGTATAGGACAAGCCCACTCTGTGGTGTGTAGGTATATATGCAACTCTGTTCACACATTTACTAACAAGTGAAGTTCCCTCCATGTATTTACAAGCAGGAGCGTCACAGTTTCGGCAGCAAGCCCATTCACCTGCCAGAGTTTATCCTGCACAAATACAGCTAATACATTGTTAACTGAAGATAATAATGATCCACAACACAATCATGGTCCTAGACACTGAACGGGTTTTATACTTAAGAACTTAACCACTGAATCTAAGCTTGACAAATTAAGTTCATTGAGGCTGCGTTCTTGTGGCTTACAACAGTACAATAGCAGCAAGAGCTCTGCGCCTTTGCTCATTACTGTGGTGATCCAGATGTACATAAATAAGAACAGCGTGAGTGGGATGACTGTCAGACACTGTCATCGCCATACACTAGCCTTACTAAAATCTCTTAATTTGACAATCTTTTCTTGTTCTACACAAAGAGTTTGCTTCAAGTCATGTTTTAAGATCATTTGCTGTGAGCGCACACTTTAAGAAAGCTCAAGGCATTACTAACTGATCTGAGTACACAGGGAAACAATGATGCACATGCTGCTATGTAATTAATGGATTTTAAGTAAGTAGGTAAATAGTCCTGACAAGCGTTTAAGTGCAGTTGCAGTGTCTCAGCATACTGAGTTCATTTTTATCATTATGTCCTGACTATTTGGAGTAGAGCTGATTTAAGAAGCTAAACAGATGCCAATTGTGCCTGTTTGTAATTGAAGAACTTCTGTGTTTGACTCAACTTTTACAGGAATATTTGATTGTTGAATTTGCTTCTTTAGAATTAAGTATTCTTAATATGAATCTATACTTCAGTGCAGATATTTCCTCCTGACACTGTTTTTAACATTCACTGCACATTTTAAAATGGCCTCCGTATATAAACAGGCTAACAATACATGCAGCTGTTATATTTCTGTTACATTATTGAATGCTTGTTTTGTGGCAAAGAGTTTTCTGTCAGGCAACGGGTACAATTTATAGTGACACACTGATCTGTCTCTCATTTCATGTACAACCAGAACACTGAACACTCTGACACTGATCATTTATGTGAACATCAGTGGCTCTATGACATGCTGCAACTATTGGCATTGACAGTCTTGAGGAAGCTTCATGCTTAAATGGAAATCAAACAGCTCTGAGCCATCATCCTGCAGTTTGTTTCAATCCTCTCACAGACAACATTTCATAACATAGCAGATTGGCCTCGCTGTGAACTGTAAATATGTTTTAGAATACTAGGTAGTTACAAAACTTTCATTTCCCACTTTGTAATTTCAGTGAATATGATGATAACATTACTCAGCATAATCATTTTCCACAACACATTCATAGTCCTGGATTTAAAACTGTTTTTGTGTTTTATTTTCTTATTACTACCTATTATTTTTCTGAACTCTGTTAAGTATATCTTCATAAAGAATTCATGAGTTTCGGAGCCTAAAAACACGAGGCTTATCTAACCAGTGTACCAACTCTTTCAGCATTGGTTGATGCATCATGAGTAATCCCTGTTTCCTACACCAACTCAAGTAAACAGACCTACACTGTGTGTGTCAGTTTGCGTAAGTGGTGTGTTAGAGGGCACCTCTTGGCATTTACTTTTTCCCACTACTTCCTTCCCCTGTGGTGTGTGCGCTCGTCTTCTGCTGGACTCCTGAGTAGGTTGTATACAGAATGTCTTATGGCAGATCTTTTTTAGATATTTTATATTAGCAGTCAAACGATCCCCCTCAGCTTACCAACATTACATAGTGTTTGTCTTTAAGGACTGTTATTGCAGCACTATGGACTGTGCTTCCTTTTGGAGACATATGGCTTTAGTTCATATTGCGTGAACTAGTTCTCTCCTTACTCTCACTCACGTGAAATTCCCAAAATGTGTTAACTGACTGTTCACTAAGCCCCACCCCCTCTTAGTTACTGTTGCCATGCCTGTCAAGCTTTCCGTTCACGCACAGCACATGCAGTTAGTAATGATAATGATAGCAGATTTACAGACTTTTATTACATTTATAGCTTATGTTAGAGCAGACAAACAAATCCATTTCTACCTTTTTGCTCTTGATCTGTTTTAGGTTTTGGAAAGGCAAAAAAAAACTTTAAATGCAGAGTATCACTCTTACTACAGCCCCATGAACACTGTTTCAGCATGTGGAGAAATCCAAAGCTTGACGGGCCTACTGGGCCTAGTTAGGGTTGCTAAGCTATGATTGGACAATGGCAGTTTGGGCGGTTAGCGAACACTTAGTTGCCTCAGCGATACTTAATGTGATTTACAGTAATAGTTGTAATGTATAGTAATAGTCTATACACTATTGTTATTATGATATTATCTGACTTTGCTTTTTGATTCCTGAAATGTTTCTCATAGCTGAATCCCAGCTGTTTTCTGTTTTTGAATGCAGTTTTCTCTCAGGAGAAGCTAATCTGGGAAAAAAAAGTGGCAAAAGAGTGGGAGGAGGATGTCCAGTTTGTATACGGCATTCCCCATGGATATATAGGAAGAGGAATACACACGGTCTGCTATAGTGCCAGGCCTGCTGGTAGTTGGCGGCACAGATGTCTGAGTGAGGGGAGGGGGAGTGAGGCAAAGACACCATCAGCCCAACCACCTAACTCGACACAGTGACATATGGACTGCCTGTCAATTGCAATTATTAATTTGATATTTCCCAGCCCCAGGAGCGTGGCACAACATGCTGCCCAGAGTCAGTATAATCAAATTACCAGAGCATAAGTAATGGCTGGCCATACACCACTGCTTCCCCTGACTCAACTTTTAATTCTGCCATGCTGGCTCTGTGGGTAAAAAAATAGGATATATTTAAATTGATAACTGCAGACAGTCCTCCAGAAGGGTGTGTTTATTGCTTGCTCGGTGGGATGGATACACACATTGTTTTGGGTGCAGTAACCATTATTGCTTTAGGGATGGATTTTGCAGTTGAATAAAGTTTAGGGTAGGAATGGAATTCCTAGAGGGGTCCACTTAATTCTCGGGCCTTCTAATATCCAGGAAAAATTACACACCTACAGCAACGGTATAACTTCTTTTTGTTGTTGTTGTTGTTGTTGTTTCTTGGCATAATTTTCCACAACACCCTGCAGAATAAAGTGTTCAGCAAGAATAAGAAACTTCATTGTAGCAGCACTTTTCTAAACAAAGTTATGAGATTCTTTACAAGCTATAAAATATTTAAAAATTATTTAAATTAAAAAATAATGAAAAGAAGTGCTACAGAATAATAAAACAGACAAAAAGACAAAGACTGAAAATATTAAAAACATGTAAAAAGTGTAAAACAAGGTCAGGTGAGCCTCACCTGCCTCAGCCCATTATCCCCACTGTAGGAATTACTTCAATATTGGACGATTCGGCAGTGCCAATGCAGAAAGTAGTGTGACATATGAGAGCAAGGGTTAGGGTGTGGTGGCGGCGGTGGTGATGGTGGTGACGGTGGTGGGTGGGCATGTAGCCCGTCCAGCTTTCATGCTGGAGACTGGAGTTTGCATCCTGTCATACACGAACAGTATTTAATGTTAATTACATTTTGCATTCTTATTAACCATAGCCACAGGTGTTTTAGTTGCCTAACCCTAACCAGACCTTACCACACTTTATTTCCATAACAACAATCCTTCCCTAACTTTAACCATACCATGTGCAGATATTGTAGAAAGAAAGAATTAAAAGAAACATTGCCAATAAAAACAAATTAAACTGAATTGAATTTGTTGCATGTAAAACTGATTGCAGGAAGGATTAAAATGTTGGTTTTAGCAACTTAACCCCGCGGGACGATGCCTTCCAGGGTAATACTGTAGGTCACCGTTGTATTGTCCTGTAATTACTCAGACAAGGTGAGCTATTAGTCAATTAGTATTCAAAAACTAACTTCTCCAGCCCCTTTAGTAATTACAGATAAACTCTGCTCACAGGTGTTTACTGCACTTACTAGTCAGGATCCCATTACTGGAATTTGGACAGTGATCATTACATAAATGAGTCATTGCAAGTATTTCAGAAATCTCTTCACGGGACATCACCTAAGATCGCACGTGTTCCACAAGATTAATCCCAATCAATATTAATTAATGCTAATCAATGCAGTGCAATCTTTTTCACCCTCAGGGGAGTGGACCAAGCTAATGAAATGAATGAAGTGCAGTGTTTGAGACTTTGGCCATCAGCCTCTGGTGTTGTGCAACATCTGCTTACAGTACAGTGCAGTGCAGCACACAGCTGAGCTTTGGGATGGCTTCTGTGTCGTGATTTATGGCTCTATTTCCCCTTTGAGGGTACGATCTCCTGACTAGAGGACAAATATTTATTGTATTAAGTCATATGCTTTCTGATGGAATTTAAATAAAGCTCAACAAGGAAGAACAGCAATCAGAGCCAACAGATTAGCAGGGGACTGCACCAAACACCCTGTGCAGTTTCTTTGTGAGTCACTAATACTCATTTGACTGCCAAGGACATTATATGTAGACCATCCTCAAGGGAAAACTCCCCCTTAAAAGTCTTGCCTCCCTAGGATTTCATTTTCCTGCAATAAGGTTTATCAATAATTTGTTCAAGCATGCCTTGCTCTGCAAATGGAGTGATGATTACTTGTGCAGACTTCTAATTGCCTTGTAAATGAGAGCAGAATTACCAATACATCAACTTGGATCCAATGAACTATTTGTTTGCTCAAAGCCACTGAGTCTAGACTCAAAGAATAAGAACTTATGGAAAGGTCTGACTGCAAGGTTGTGTAAAAGAAATCCCATTTGACAGAGGCAGTGATTAGATCATACCAGCTCAATATCAGTTCTCGTCTTTTCCTGTCAGTAAAGTTTCCTTTGATAGGAAAAGATCAACATCAGCCCGAGGTATTTTCATTGGTGGCTCAAAACACATGAAGCCGTTGACATTATTTCTAACATATTGTTCATCTGTGAGTGTGAATAGCACCCTGACAAGGTGCCAGACCCTCTTCACAGCTTGTTCCAGTTCATAGTGCCTGACAGTAGCATCTGTTGCCATGTGTGGTACACTACACTATATATAATCTACTCCTTTCTGTGGGCAGATTCTGACTTCTCCTGTCTTACCATGCACAGGGTATATGTTGAAACTATTCCTATTCCTCCTGTTATCAGTACAAACTCAGTTGATAATGACGATAATAGGAACATAAAAATAAAAAGCAAAGAATAAAAACATACATAAAAACCCCAGTTCCAAGGAAGTACTATTTTTCTCAAATTAATCAAGATTAAAAAGATTTTTTTTTTTTAAATACCAAGCTACTTTGCTGTTCTTAGGTCGGAGTTTACACGCTACTAACATTTTAAGGGTTGCACCAGCTGAAATAGTTCCAACGTAGGCCTAAGTTACAACTTAAATCTTACACCTAGCCCTTAGCTGGTGTAAAGTCCTCCGTAAAAAATGGTTGGCATGGCGCATCGTTTTGAAAGGTGGAGGGATAATATATATAATATATAAAATATTTATGGTTAGAAAACTTTCTAATTAACATCCATTCATTTAACATTTTGCCAGTGTAGGCTATCATTATGTGTTTGATATAACATTACAATTTCTTCTGCCCAATAATAGGGTATCGTTATATTACCCTATGTTGTAGTTTCACCCCTCGTTGTCACTGTTGTTATTTTGCACTAGCTGTAGATCCTAGTTTACGTACGTTTTCGTTGTTGTTTGGTGATTTACATTAGCTATTATAAGCTGTTAGCCTCTTCGCTATTGCATAGCAAAGTGTTCAAAAGACAATTGGGCACGAGTAACAACACGGTAATGTTATTGGCCACAGAACATGACAACGTCATTTTCTGCGACAGTATTTTGGTTAGTGTGGACTTACTACACCAGAGAAGCTAAGATGAACCTTGCGTCTCCGTGGTGCAACCAAACATCAACACAGTTTCTCTAACTTAAGAGGGAACTTACGTATAGCTGGTGCAACAGGCTGCACATTCTGTGTGGGAAACAATAGGAACTTTAAAAAAAAGGCAGTGGAAGATCTGACAGTTCTAGTTTGAACATAAACTGAAAAGTAATCACAGATATAGAAGGTTACTAAACACGTAAGATTACTTTAAAATATCATTTAAATTCAACTACGGGTGATCTCTTCTTTTAGTATTTGTCAAATTGTGGCTGCAGCATTTTGTTTTACACGTAATTGTATTATAGATTTTTTAGGTAAACCAGTAAAGAGTTGTGATAATATAACTGACTTGTAGTTTGATCAAAGAAAGATTCAGAAAATAAGGTTGTTGCAGCTTTTTTGGTGGAGTTGTGTAGATTTATTGCAAAATGATCACACTGACATGTGTTCCACATTTCTATCATCAGTCAGCTATATAACCAGTCTCGTGGGATTGTTGTTTTGTTTAAATTGTTTTGTAGTGGTGGCATTAAATATATCTCATTTGATATATCTTGTTTTTTGCTTATTTCATAACATACTTTACACAATACAGTTGGAACTAACTGGGAAGTCGGAAATGGAAAAACGTTGCCATGTATTCTTACCAACCATGTGAATATATTTGTTGATTTTGTGCTTTTAATTTCTTCATTTTGCCCCATAAGGATGTTCCACCTATTGACTTAAAGGGCCATGTCTTTACACATGGTTCCCCATTCGCTTGCACTTGCACGAGGACACACGAAAGCATATGGGCCAAGTGATCCACATCTTCCCATGGGTTTCACACTATTCTAATGACTAACAGTGGGTGGGGGTAACGTGCCAAGAGGAGTAGCAGTCAGCCAACAAAGGCAGTGAAGAAGAGGACTGCTAGCAACCAAACATGAATGTAAAGAATGCACGATTTAAAGTATTAAAAAAATCAGCTTTGCAAATGTTTAATGAGGAAGAAAATGCACCCAGCACGTTTGTGTTTCACACTCTGTGTTTCAGTGATAAACTTTGTTTGTTTACAAGAAAACTAAAACTCTAAAAATATTGTAATTAAGAGTTAAAAAAAAAGAAATCCACCTTTATGTTCATGCTCCTCGTGGGCCAACAAACGTATTTCATGATAATTTGACTATTATACTTCAATGAGACTTAATTTCTTTCCACAGCTGGTGAATGAGTGAACGAGCGGTAGAGTGAGTGCAAAACAACAATCTCCTCTGTCTGGTTTTGGAAATTCCTTCACAAACAGCAGAGGCAAGTAGGATTCATGCTCTCATCCAAACAGCTATGAAGACAACACTGCCTCACAGATTCCTGGCAACCCTAAATCCATGTGACAGTACTGCATTTCAACGCCTCCAACTCAAAATAAACAATAAGAATAAATAGGGATGCGAGCTCCCTTAACATATTCTGTATGCACTGGAGTCAGTTTATATTGGCAATCCTGAAAAAATTGCTGCAGCTCCATGGCTTTCTTAAGTTTTACTTGTTCCTTTCTTTTATCAGTGGGATTTCTTCTAAAAAATACATACGGAACACTGCAAATAATGGCAGTAAACTCCAATGCGTGCTCCAGTGTATCTGCAATTCATTATTCTGCTGTGATTCATCCGTCTTAGTCAGAGTAAATCCCCGATTTCCTGTCTCGCAAGCACCTGGGAAGGGGGTCTCTTTTTAATGGAGGTGACATTTGTCATCGGCTGATGTGATTGATTAAACTGACGAGCTCTCATCGAACTTTGTTCCTCATCCGTGTAGGCTTCAATCTGGGTGTGGTTTCTTCTTCTTCTTCTTCTGCTTCTGAGAGGTAAAGTGCTGCACCTGCACCATCTGCTGCGCAGAGTGTAAGAGTTTAATTATTGAGATAGGGACATATTGTACTCTAGGTACACTGGTACCTGATGATAGCGTGCAATGTAAGCTTGGGTTGTTTACAACCAAGCCCAATAAGGCTCAGAGAAACACATAAAACATGCATGCTGGCTGAAGAGCTTTTTTTTTAGATAATTGTCCTTATTTAATTTCATGCTTTCCATCATGAGGTTTTGCGTACAATCTCTTAGCAACAAACATATATAATAATACCTTGATGTATAAGATAGTGTATACTATGGTGTCAGGCTGGCTGAAGTGCTTCTGTTTTTGATTATGCTATTGTGTTTAAATTGCAGCTTTACAGTACTTTGCAATGTAATCAAACATTTTACAGAAGGATGCTGGAAAAACCAATGCTAAAGGAAAAGTATCAATAGCAAATATGTTTCCCTTTGGAGTGCCTGCGAACTGTTTCTCATGCAATTAAAAGATCTCCATGTCCCTGCTGATTTCATTTGACTGTTTCCACAGTTTGAACAACAGGGCTGCTGTTTCACATGGATGCTTGGGCCCAGGGGGACAGACAGGAACAGGAGAGTGGAGGACTCCATACTGCGACAGTAATACACTTTTGGGAAATTTTGTCAGACAATGGGACAACAAAAAGGGTCTCGAATTCCTGTAATAGTTTGTACCAGCCACTTCAAACAGTAAATACTGTTCAGGCGGAGGCTTGAAGTGGTTGCAGTCCAGGCAAGCCTGTGTGGCGAGAATTATCATATTATCTGCTGTCGGGAAAACAGGATTTTAGAAAGATGTTTTTTTCTCTCGCTCTTTTGGATTTCATGAAATGAATGTCAGTATTCATTTCATTTGGCTTTGATATGTTCCTTGGAACAATTACCGAGCCTGTTCAGAAAAAAAACACATACCACTAAACTTCAAAAAACAAAAACCTGATTATCTAACTCCAGTGAGAACATGGCCGGTATAGTACAATGTATGTGACAATATAGGCAGTGCAGTATATTTTGCTACAGTATATACTGCAACCCACGTCTTAACTGTGCTAAATATATACTAATATATTATGGTAATTCTAGCTTTTGATTTGTCTCTTATGGCAGCAGCTGTGTTAGGAGCGCAGCTTGCATTGTGTGTGACAAGCTTCTATAGATAGTAGAAGATAATGGATAACTCTGGGGAGAGCAGTGAAGTAGGAACTCAGCGGGAGATGGAGCAAAAAAATGAATCGTTATTTTCATTCAGTATGTAAAATGGATGGTAAATGGACTGCATTTATAAACTGTAGCACTTTTTTACCTTAACGGACAAATCACTTTACAGACTCATTCACCCATTCACACACACACAAATACACACACCGATGGTGACAGAGCTGCCTAACTCCTGAGCCACAGCCACCCGACGCACTGCACGTACCTGCAGGAAGAGGAGGAGGATTGATTCATCAAGCCTGTAAAATCAATAGTAACCTGCTAGAGTTGCCGCTTATTGCATCAAAGCAATAAAAGCAGATAAACCTAATCTGACTCCGATATAAACAACGTAAATGTGAGGAACATAGAATAGTCGGAATGGGGGAAGACAAAGGGAAAACTGAATAAAAAATATTACAAAATTTAAAAAATAAAAGTTTTTCACCAATGAAATCTCATCTGTTCAACAATACATTTTCTACTGATTTTCCAGGGCTTAATCACATTGCATTTGTGGCTGGGCTGATCAATTGCAGGACAAAAACAGTGTGCAGTATATCACTCTGCACAAACTGATTAACTTCCCTTCTTAGAACACACGCCTCAGGAATGCTGATATATATAAGTAGCATAGTGTGTGAGGAAACGTCTTCAGACCGTTTCTATTGCTCAAAAAAAAAAAAAGAAAAGAAAGATAAAAAGTAGTTCTCCTAATGAGGAGCTCTTAGCTTTGATTCATGAAGAGTGAAAAAATACTAGAGAAAAATAATAAACTCTCAATTCTGGTTATTACCATCATTTCCTGCTGAAAAGAGACAGGCCTTATAAGAAAGAAAACAGTTATTCTTGCTAAAGTGGAATGATGAGTTGATGAAGTTAATCACCATCCATTGATTTTACTAACACGATCCAGTGCAACTAAGCCAGCTTTTCATTCGGGTAGAAAAGAAAATCAATTAAAAAAACTGTCATACACGCGATAAAAGTTTTCTGGTTTGCAGTAAATCATAGCTAAGAGGAGAAACATAAACTTTAAAGTGAATTTAAATATGTTTGTGTTTGTGTCTATAATGCATATGTATTACTAAACAATGACTGAGTGAGCAGCAGAATTACATTTCTCCTATAATATACAAGGAGCCCCAAAGCAAAACCGCAGTGGTTTTCAGTTATTGCTGTGCTGTAAATTGTTTCCCCTTTTGAAAACAAAGTGCTTTTGTATCTTCACAGCATGGTAGACTGTGCAGCTCCGCTCCTGGAGTAGAGGCAAAGGGCAACATGTGAAGATGAATCACTGCTGCTCAGTCTTCAGACAGAGGAGGCCAGCGCCAAGGTCAAAGAAACGCCAGCTGCTACACAAAGTTGTCAGTTCCAAACCAGTAGAGCTGTGGGGTATAACCCAGTGTTTGCTACATATACTCTTTTGAATACAGGGGATCCTGCTCTGCCTTTATCTTCAGTTCAGATGCCTGATGGTCTAAAGTCTTAATTGTCGCCATAGAAACAGTGATAAGATGAGAGGGATACTTCTTAAAGTGTTTTTGATTATTTTTGTTATCAGTCTATATGTCCCCATATAGACTCTATATGTGCAAATATGTGTGAAGGGATATGCTATCTGTGTAAATACTGTGGCAGTTTTTCAGTCTTTTTATTTTCTAATTAAAGGATTATTCTCAAGACTTAATGTTTGGGGAGAAATCATCCCCGTCACTGAGTAGGACGAGGTAAACGCCAGGCTTTTTATCTTTCTCTCCACACAGCAGGCGGGAGAGCTTGATCGAACAAGAAGAGATTTTTTAAACACTTAAATTCTTACTGTGGCATTTTCAAATATTCCACCAAATTACCCCAAGATGACAGTTAATGGCAGATGATCCTTTGAAGTGGAACAAAAGATAAGCCACTGATCCATGTCAAAGCCCCATCCACAAAAACACAAGAGCGTAGCTGAAATGCATTTCATTAGACGTTGCTACTGGCTGTTTAACGACAACTCCCTTTAGTATTTAATTTGCTGTCAGACATCTAAAAACTACTATAAACAACAGAGGGATCGACTAGGTTTATGTGATTTCATGTGGCCTACTAATTCTAATCTCTAGACAAGTAAGACAAGGCTAGTTAACCTCACCCAGTGAACTCCACTGTTCTCATCCTTTCACATTTTCTTAGCCTCGCTGGTTACTTGTGTTCACCTTATTCTTCCGTAATTCCAATAAATGCATGCTGCAGTAATGAGGCAAAGTCAGAGCTCCCCTGTTTCCTTTCATTTGCTGAGAGATCACAAAGCCAATGCACCACACAGGGGTTTCTAGCGCCCTCCCAGCTGACCATGGCTAAATGGTGTTTTTGCTCTGCTGAACACTAATCCTTCTGTCAGATAAGGCCCATTATAGCAGGGGTGTAGCCAGCCCGGTTCAGTTTGAACAGACATTGAACCCATCTGTAGCAGACAGCACAGTCCTGCAGGGGAAGGCAGTTCAATGGCGCCGGAGTGTTTGTCCGTTTATAATAATGCTGTGTCGTTCTTGCAGCACAGTGGGTCGTTCCTCTCTCTCTCAATATTCTGAGGCTAGGATGGATTCATTAGGGATCCTCACTGGCAGAACAAAAACTCCCCAAAGTAGCTTTAAAGCAGCTGCTGTGGCTCCACACCTGTCTGATATAATTTGCAAGGTAGAATCAAATTCAATCGCTCTTTATTATTTGACTGCGAGTAATGCGACGTTGCTCATATTTCACGATAGACAGACAGAAATCAGCAGATAGGGGGAGTTTAATACATCAGCCATGTTAGGCTATTCTGACAGCACACAGACCATCATATGAGTTGTTATCCTCTACATCTGTACATTAGATTTTATTGCAAAATGAAGGTTGCTCTCATGAAACTCATTTGGAAGTCAGCAGATCTATCATCGGTTCTCCCAGACCCAGACAGCTGCATGGAAATGAGGAGCCAAACAGATGCACTTTATTTGTGCGAGAGCATACAGGCATTGTTATTTTTTCTCTCTCTGAAAATGAGGCGCTACGGCTGGACGTTCGCAGCCTGAGGGGATGGAAATTTAGAAATGGCTATATATTGAAGCCCACAATCATTGGTATTCTTTGTAGTATATTTTAACGACATACATCAGCCATTTTAGCGTTATGGTTGGCAATAGAGCATGTGTGATGCCATTACACAGATATTTTGTTAATAAAACCTCCCAACCCTAAATCCTCAGAAAGACAACACAAATTTGTCTTTTTTATTGCATAGTACTAAATAGAAAAGCAACTTGCTCCTCACTTGTTGTGCTGTTTTTTTCTTTGAGTGTGTTGTTGTAGACTCATCTATTAGTGGCTGTTTACCAATTGTTCCCCTGCAACACCTACATTACACCCAGTAACAGCGTGCTCACAGATTGACCACCTGGGGCGCTGTCGGAGCACAAACATCAGCAGGGAAATTGGTTTCCTTTCCTCTCCTCCTGCTGCTGTTGTGTCTCCGCTGCAGCTGCAGAGTCCTTATTAATGTCATCAAGGGTCTATTCTGTTGATCTCTCAAAGAGGTAACATCTTTCACATAAAGCGTGGAGGAATCTTGGGAGTATAATGTCAAGGGAATAGGTTGGGAGATTGTAGGGAGCACTCAGAATGACTCCTCTGCCTGCTTCCTCTCAACATCACACACACACTCATGCAGCTACGCTGCCCCTCCTATCGCCTGTATGCCAGAACTTCTATTTTGGTATGTTTGTGCTGTGTACTGTCTGATGTGGATGTCATTATGGGAGGCAAAAGCTCACACTAATGAGGTTTTGGGGAGTTCAATGTAAATCCATTAATGAATCTGTTTCTTTACACAGGAAGTGCAGTAACACAGGAACAGCCATTTTATTTACATTCTGTGCCTTATAGACTGGAGTTGTGGGATCACCTTGAAGGATACCTTCTACCTTGTCTGCTTTTAAAGAGAATATTTAATTGAATGTCTGCTTTTATGATTACATTTTCCAGTTTTTAGTTTCTAGTTTCCAATATTTCTTTGGTCAGACTGTCTCCATCTTGTTAAAAGCTGGTAGACCGTAAAACACAAGGGACAAAGATAGAAATAAGTCTGGAACATCAGCTATCCTTTTATCCCTGATTAAGTCTGATATGTTGTATGTCTCCTATGATATTTTAGGAACCAAACCAAAAAATGACTAGTTGTACTCAAGGTTTGTCTCTTTTTATTTATATATGTCTTATTTTTATTTATGTGGAAAAGTATTATTTATTTATCTTGACAGCAATTTTCATTGTGAAATCTAATAATTTATAATATTTTAAGAATAGCAACCCTAATATTGAGCCTACCCTAACAGGTACAAGTGTAGCAGAAGCTTATACATACACACCCTATATTATTGAGTTTACACATTAGGACTATAACGAAGTTTCCAGCTGACTTGTTTTAAAACCCTAAAAGGAGTCTTAAATATGCACTTGATGACTGCATATCATGCTAAAAGGTTAAAGCTACATCTCCCAGTTTAGTGAACGTTACGCTGTCTCTGACATACTAGCATCTAGGACCAGCTCCCACACATGGTGGAACACAGTGCATGCACTAGTCCTGAATTAAAAATAATGTAGTATGAAATGCCCCTTGCCTCGGAAGTAATGCTGGGTTACCTCTGTACAGTAGTTAGTTAGCCAGACATGCTAATATTTGCAGCTAACATTAGAGCAGAGAAACACACTGTTTAATCCAATCCTTACCCTTTGGCTCTTGTGTTATTGGAGAGGGTAAAAAAAGAGAAACCACAGTTTATATGCGGACTATACTGTTTACTTACTACAGCACCATGAACACCGCTTTGGCATGTGGAGAAATCCAAAACTTGACAGACCTGCTGTGCCTTGTTACAATTGCTAAGCTATGATTGGATAATCACTGGACGGGTTTAGCGAACATTCAATTGTGCTTTTCATTTGGAGTCTGTGTAGCTTGTGACTCCCACAAGGCCTCAATGATAAAAGTGTCATTTGTTTCTTGTTTTTATCTTGTGAGCAATGATCCCAGTCCTTCACTGTGTTTGACCTTTAATGAGAAGATTTACATTTAGTATCATTTCAGCAACCAATATAAGCATGTGCACAGGGTGAATATTTTAATGAACACATCTTGTTTAAATGTCAACAGCTCATACAGATGACGATACAATCAAAGGCACTTTCGTCTAACTTTATCTACTAGCCCCTGGTGCCTTGACATAACACAGCAGCCTTCTCCTTGGTAAAGAATGGTGTCAACTTTGGATAGTCTATTCAAGTTATCGCTCCTCATTTAGGAAAAAAAGGCAATGGCTTAATCTATTTTTGATGAATAATAGAGAAGTAAGGTGATAAATAAAACATGTTTAAAAAGTTACTTTTTATAAGCTTACTAATTTATAAGCAAATTTCTGAGAGCAGCAATACACATATTCATTATCAGAATCATTTTCAGCCTACAGTATTAACCAATTACCAAAATTACTACAAATTGAGCCGTGCTTTACAGGCAATTAAATTCTGAATTGCCTACGATTGATTTTTAAGTTAAAAAACTGTTTTATACAATTTAGTAGTAATAGATAACAATAGAATAGAATAGAATAAATAGTACATTACATACTATTTCTACAAAAGTCTCAAAATTGTAGACATTAAACAAGTACTGCACAGTATAGAAAATAAATAAAACATCAACAAAATGTTGTGATTCATGGAGGATTAGAATCAGTTTCTTGCCTGTCTGAGATACTTTAGCACCCTTGTAGTTTTTGAGGTTTGATTTTAAACATTTTGGAGGCCAAAGTGCTAGAGTTTGATACAGATATTTTCGCATCAGGGCTTTGACAGAGGCTTAAAAACATGAGGGAGCATGAATATTTACAGAAGCAGAAAAGCGTTCTCATTACTACTATCGGTTTTATTGAAAATATTACATTTCCTCTCACTTGATAAGAATTTGAAGTTCAATTTGCATCAGTCATTATGTCAAACAGAAAATCTCCACACAGCCTGAATCTGATCGCTGAATCAGGAGGAACTCTGTTCAGAAGCTGAGGGCAGCAAATTTATATTTTACTCTCGTTATCTTGAGATCGTGATTGAAGTATCTCATTATCTTGACGTCAAATATCTTTGCTCATGTTCATGGTTTAATGGTCTCACTTATGTGATAACATTAAAGGGTTTTTGTATAATCACAGCTTAATTGGGCAGCTGATTGATTTTTCTGCCTGTGTCATACATGTACCCTGTCTACAAGAAAATCTGATGTGTCATGATATTTCCTTTGGACTATATCCCCACTATGAGGCTTAACATGGATGGCAAGGTTGGCTCAGAGCAAGAAGGTCTGGGATTCAAACCTTTCTGTGTGGAGTTTGTATGCTCTGTCTGTGTCTGCAGGGTTTCCTTCCATAGTCTGAAAAGCATGCAGATGAAATTAATTAGAAATACTATATGTGTGAATATAAGCCTGAGTCAGTCCTGTGATGGACTGGTGATCTGCCCGGGGTGTCCTCCACCTCTCACCCAGTATTAGCTGGAATAGGCCCCAGCCCCCCATGACGCCTCTGATGTATGGATATTTGGCTTAACATGGTCCTTATGAGGGCAACCACAGTTGTGAAACAAATGTTCAAGCCAGAACATTATTACATAAGATTTTCTTCCAAACTTCCAAATTTTCTGCCTTTATTGTATTTCCAAACAGATAAAAGATAATGAGCGATGTGTCAAGCTTTAAATTCTATTTTAAAAAGATGTAAAACTGAATAGATTAAAGAAAAAAGGAAAAAAGAATGGCAGAATGGAAGAAAAACAAAACATACAAGGGATTTGATCACCAATGAAAATAAAAAGTTGCAAAGTTACATGTCAAAACAAATTGGACATATGCATACACATACACATATGTAGTGAAGTACACAACAATAAAAGACAAAAAACATGATTCAAATAAGTTAGCTAAAAAAACAGAATACGGTACAGGTGTTTGTTTCAGTGTATGTAAAAAATGGTTTCCGTGTCTTCTTAAAACTGGCAGATGACCCTTTAAGTGTAGTTCCATTTTTTTCCAGTTTAACAAAGTAGAAAATATCACTAATCCAAGAATAATGATAGGTGGAGCAGGAGATTTGCATCTGACAAGAATCAGGCGGCTAGTTTCAAAAGCTATTACGTTTTTCATATTATTTGTTATTACTGGTGAGGATGACTCCAAATAAAGCAGTTATTGTAGATGGTTAGATAGGCACTTCCAACCATCATATTGTTAGAACAGAAATGGAAAAAAATAAGCCAGTATTGCACAGGGCGAGTAAATACACAGCACGAAGTATATCATCATGACAGCAAGTGATAGCCCAACTAAGATCATTTACATAATTAAGATGTCATCTGGAGGATCTTTTGTTGTTTCATCATAATGAGATAATTAAATCATGATTACAAAACAACAAAGGTTGATATATTTAGATCATGCATTCGTAATTTGTGATCAACAGGGGTTCTGCATACAATTGTGACTGCCTTAAAAACAACAGCTCTGATATAATTAATAGAATATCTAAATTCACTAGCATGGGTCAAGGGCCCCTGTCCAGCTCTGAAAGTCAGGGTCCCCATAATATTTTATCCCTTTTTATGTGGTAAAAAGGTATGCAGACATACAGTAATATTTTCCCCTTATTTATACAAAAGATATAATGTAGAAGGAGAAAGACCCTGATACTGCCTTTTGCAGTTCAATATATACACTGCGTATGCCTCACAGACTCTCTGAATGTTTTCCCTCTCAAATATATTCAAATATTGCATATTAGACAATGATATTTGAAATTGAGTTGGGTATAAAGGATTATTCTAACTCGGGAAAAACCACACTTTCTGATATTTTGGGTAACCTGTTTCAATGAATATAATCTCTTATCTGTGATTGTGAAATTATTCAGTGAAAGGGGATTATGAAGTTTAATCTTCAACAGGGTTTTTCATGATGAAATAAATTATTTTCCTTCCTTAGTTCATCAATATGAAATGACTGTAGAAAGGATTTTGCCGCCTCTGAATGAGACAGGTATAAATGTAGATCTTCAGCATCCCTTCAAAACACAACATGCATGAGACATGCAGAGGCATCATTTCCCTTCCTCTGTTAGTATTACTGTGATTATTTCCTGCTCTGTTGCTTTCATCAGCGGTGTGCTAAGCTTAATCAGTCAAAGTGAAGATGAATCCATTTCCATGAAAGCTACACACGACCATTCATTTGGTTTATTATGTGGTAAGACTTAAGCTATCATCATTTTTTTATTTCTTCCCTGACATTGAATGAACAACAAATTCATAACACAGCTTCTATTATGTTGCTTAATAACTAATAGCAGAAATTATGCAGATTCTAACTAGGAATGAAATTATGTGTCCATCATGTGAATGTGTAATGGTGTTAAATAATTTAGAGGCAGTAATAGAAAGGGGAAGCCTTTCTATAGCAGAATATGAAATACTCCTGACGATGACTGATCTGTTTTTAAACAGCACATATAACAACACACCACCTCTCTTTTTTTAGATAAGAGTGGACTTTGTAAACCTTTATAACGCCTATACAGCCCACAATACTCATGATACACTGTACCCAGATAAATAATTGGCTTTTCCAGTCAAGCAAAAGTGTTTGGTTTAATGTTTTAGCCATTAAATAAATGTCCTTTACTGCAATGGATTTTCAAAGCAGAACCGATAACAAGAGTCTATGAAGGTTTTATATCAAAATTATTATTTGAATTACTGATTTGGCTGCACATGTACATACCACAAGGTAAGAGGTCAAAATCAATGTTGTCCTTTATTATTCCATCATATTCTTTTTTAGCACAGAGAAACAATCCACCCAGCAATCAATCCACTGTCCCAGCGCATCATAAATCATGAATGTATCATGACTTGTTGATGCTGAATGTTAAAGTCCTGTTGGTCAAAGACTCATCAGAGCTGTATCGCTGCTATCCATATCTACAGATGACACCCACAGGTTTGTTTCCCTGGGGAACAGTGAGATTTTTCCACAACTGCGTACACCATCCCCCCTGAGGAGCAACACAGTGGCTCTATATGATGTTGAAAGATAACCTTTGTGTATCTGGATAGTACACGAGAGGACTACACTTCAGACTGTCTGTGGTTGTATCTCCTGATCATAGCTTCCAATATCAGATAACCAGGTTGCTTAAACTCCCAGCAGAGACAGATTTTTGCTAAAGTCACCTGGTCTGGGCTTATCTCAGCTGGACCGGAGAATTTCTGGGCTTAATCTAAAGCCAGAATCAGCACGGTCGCATAATCTCAGAGCCATTCTAGACGCAGAGTCAAAGAAATGTTTCTAAAGAGCTTTTGGAGGAGATTCAGCAGGTGAAAATCCAGGTCTTGAGATGAAGGTGTTGAATTTCATTCAGTAGTGTAAGACTGTAGGATACACTTGCTGCTTATTGAATTGTTCCAAGAATGGTAGATATTGAGAGACAGGGGAAAGATAGAAGGCAAGAGAAGGGGTGTAATTTTACTGAGATGAGAAGGGGGCTGGGTGTTGTTGACCAAGCTCTTTTTGAAGATCTCTATCCGGATTTTCTCTATAATCCTGTCTTTCAATTTAGTCCCTCAATCCTGTGTTCACTGAGGTAAAAAACCTGGCCAGCCACAATTTCCTCTGTAGCTTGTTACTCCCACCCCTGCCATGTCCTCACACAGATGAATGCATGAGAAACTTGATATGGTCTGCATAGAAATGTCCCCACAATACAAAAGGAAATGTCCATTACGCTGTCGGACATTTTGACTTGTCATAGAACAGGTGTTAATAGCATTAATTAAGGCTCCATTCCATTTAGATGTGCTAGTGAGACTGGATGCACAATACAGTACCAGGGAAGCACAAAGCTATGGTTGTTAAGTGTACTGTAACAGTCCTATCTTTAAATGTCCATTGACAGCGTAATTAAAATACATCTTCCGTTCCATCCAGTAGCAACTAGAGCATGATTAAAGTTTGTTATGGTTACGTTTACACACTTCCAGGACTTCCAGGATTGTGGTCTTTGTTTAAAGAAATAGTTCAGCATTTTGGGAAATATGCTTATGCACTTTTTTTGTAGGGGTTAGATGAGAATATTGATACCACTCTCATGTCTATGCAGTAAATATGAAGCTACCTTCAGCAGCTGTTTAGCTTAGCTTAGCACAAAGACTGGAAACAGCAGGGTTGCCAACTCTCACACTTCTGGCGTGTGACACACGCTTTCATGTTCTGTCTCACGCTCTCACGCTGCCCAAACAATTCTCACGCCAAAACAACGCGACAGCAACAGAGATGAACAGGCAAACGTACGTACCGTTGGTTACATACTGTAATCCCCATTCTATGAGTATGGGCTGTTAAATTACTCTCTGTTTGGTCCGCGATATGTGCGCAGTGCTTATCGCATGTTGATTGGACAGCTGCTCTGGCAGAAAACCCTACGCGGTGAGTGAAAGAGTATGTGTTCATGTATACTGTATATTTGGCGAGAGTAAGTGAGTATGTGTGTTTGTCTGGGTGTGTGTCAGTGTGTGTGTATGTATTGGCTATGTGTCTGGAGTAGGATAGGTTCTTTTGTTTCTTTTTGTTTATTCTGGTTCTTGCTACTTGCTAACATTCAAGAAAATGGTGTAGTTTTGATATTTGAAACACACTTTCTTTATTGAATGAACCTGCGTGCCCTTTTTTGGGTTAGTGTTTGTCTAAAAATTTAAAATTGTGAGTATTTCCGAGGGTGGAAAATGGTGGCTTAGTCAGGCTATATGCTTAAATCTTAGAATATAAGGTCCCACTCCCGCCACATGTGTAAGTGCATACTTTTTGCCTTCTGAAACACATCATCAGTTCAAAATCATGTTGATGAGCAATGCTCATGAAATTAGGAAAAGTCATGAAGTATCAAGCTGGTAAAAAAATACATATGTTTTTTAAATAGTTAAAGAGGGCCTGTGGTCTCCAGCACCCCAAAAGCACATTAGAGTTAAAAATGTAATGTATACAAACAAAATTTCAATGAGACTGTAACCATACATGCAGTGCCTTTGTTTGCACATTTGTCAGACAGGCACACACATGTGGTTTTAGTTGGCAGATATGATAAGGAGCTAAATTGAGCCAGGTCAACACATTTCCACACTTCCTAACTTGTGTGCATACTGGAGCTAGGTGCTGTGGGAAAGGCTCTGTGAGCAGGAGAACACAGAGTTTTCTGTCTGTTTGAATTATACCCAGAGTGGTAATTTTAATACATTCAGACCCCCAGCTCATTCTGGCCGCCCACGTAAGTAGCTGGGAAATGTTCCTTTACATCCTGTGTGTGCATCCAACATTCTTCAGAAATGGGTATCTAGTGGCAGCCTGTTTATCACTGTTGATTAATTACAAATAATCTCTCTAGCAATAGCTCATGAATTAAATGGTGTTTGGATGCCTGAGGGTTTACCAGTGATACAAAGACAACATGTTACTGTTGAGAAGAGAAACCTGAGGACAGCAGCATCAATGCAGCCTCTCACATTCATCAACCTGTACTGTTTGCCTTCTGATACAGTGCAAAAGAAGTGTTGTGAAGTCACGTTGGCTTTGAGTAATCACCTCCCCGACTGCAGCTTGTTCTCTCTGAATAGACCTCAAATGTTCCTCCTGGAACTCAGTGGGAGAGGGGCCGGACTCGCTGGGTGGAGGCGTGGCAGTGTGAGACAGACTGCTTCAGTGACACCTTTGTAATGGAAAATAATAGGGGATTTAAATCACTCACATCTATTCAGCTTGAGCAGCAATCACTTTGCATTTTATATTTCGTGCTCTCTTCATGCCATTTCCACTGGAGCAAACGAAAGCTTTGCTCATTTCAGCCTGGCATTCAGACTGAAGTAAATTGCAGGTGATGAAGGTGGTTTTCAGCTGAATGCAGTGAGCTATACTTATGTCTACAAAAGAGGATTGTATTAAAAGCGTCAGGATTTAGCACCTACAGTATGTGCAATTCCATTTCTTGATTTTACTATTACCTTGCTATAATGTCAGCTTTTTCCCAAGCTGTTTTTGCAAAGTTTGCATAGATGTCTTTTATCTGCAGTTTGATATACTGTATGTGGTTACAGCAAAAAGTAGAGCATTACCATTGAATATAGGCCCATGGTCCCCAATAACCATTATTTTAATCTCATTCTTTAGTATAGTATCATATGATTTAAGAACATTTTACTATCAAAAACAATGACAACAGTAACCCCAAAACCCTATTTTATACTGGTGAGGGTCACACTATTCCATTGCAGAGCTGTACCTTGTAAAGTAAATTTCATCCAATATTTTGTGAATTTCTTGGACAGAGATTAAGCAGAGGTTGTTCAACAGTGCCGGTTCTTTGCACTGGTGTATGTTAAACTAAAAATGGAAAAGGACCAAACATTAGAGAATACTTATTATCAAATCCTGCCATATTCACTAGCATAGCTTAGGGAGAACATGGCTCGCCACTCTATTTCTTTCCTTTTTATCTATTATTTATTCTTTTTTTATTTGAAGTGGCTTATTCCTCATACAGTTCATCGGAGGTGGCTGACCAGAGAGACACAGAGACATTTTCTACCTTAATTACTTTCTTTCTCGTTTGCACTGATAACGATGACGTTGCCTTCCGTTCAGATATTCCTGTTTGGTTGAGTTGGTTGTCTATAATGCCACGGAAAAGCTAGTAAAAATGAGCTGCAGAAACAACAAAGCAAGAGAAACACAGGTGAGATTCGGTCCAAGTCGATGATTAACAGTGAATGAGAAAAAGAAAATTGATGATAGGCCATGGACAGATTGCTGAAATGGACGGGACCTTTTAAAGAAAGAAGGGAAGCTACAAATTATAATGGAAGAAATGAGACAGGTTTTATTAAATTAATTTGGACAGGAATAGTGTGCGGAGGTTTCTGTGACAGCTGATGAGCCTGCTGCTATAGATAGCTGCTTTGGTAGGGAACTGGTCTCTCTCTCTCTTTCTCCTCCACAGGCAGGCCTTAACACTGGCATTAAGCTGCTGTCAGCTCACACTCACACATAAGAGGAACATTCTCAGAGGTCAAATGCCAGGCTGTATCACCTGTCAGACACCAACAGGGGACCATCATCATGACAGGAGGAGAGAGGAGAGCAGGTAAGCTGATGAGGGATCTAGACAACTATGTGACAAAGTCAAGAACAATCAATCCATGTTTGAGTATGCATGTGCTCTTTTGATTATTGGGTAGGTTTGCATCACTGGATCTAAATTGGTAGTCTGTCCATCAGAAAATGATCATATCTCTACATTTTTGAGAATATTTTTGAGAATTTTGCACTTTTCATGATATCTCAAATGATCTAATGACATGTTGACAACCTCTGACAAAGCCACACTTACCTGTATGTGTTTAGTCTTCAGAGAAAAAGCCATCATAATTGATGTGTCAGTCAAATAACTGAAATGTGATGGTTTCTTTTATCTCTACGTGCGCTGTTGTTTGATAAAAGGCATCAAGCCAACATGTATGGTTCCACGTGCTGAAAATATCACTGCACAAAAGGGAACAGCCACCTCCAACTGTGACAAAAAAGTAAAGGTTAAAGTGTTAGCCTTCCATCCAGCATGCCAGAATGGTAGAGTATCTTGTTTATTCCCTCCTGGTATTCACAGAGAATTCAAAGCCTCTGGTATATCAGATAATTTGCCCTTTTCTCTTCTCCTGCCATTTGGCCCCATCATTCTTTGCTGTCTTATCTCTGACGGGAAGGACCAGCGCCCTCTCCCTCCATCTTACACCTTCCATCTTCCAGCTCTGACCTCCAGACAGATCTGCCATCGACTCAAAGGCATAAAGTATGTGCATAATCCCATAGTTTCTCAACAGAAAAGTGGACATGGTAGTCTTACGTATAGATACTGGCAGGCTGAAATAGATTGAAGACTTTTAATTGTTGTCTAGAGCTGAGGTAAGGTTTGAGGGAATAAATGTGTCAATCAATTAAGTCTCATTGTGGAAATGTATCAGTGGACATTTAACAACAGTTGTTTGTAACAGTAGTTTGTTACAGCTGGGGTCTCTGTAACAAACATTTTCAAAGAATTACAAATACTTAAAGTAGACAAAATAACAACGCATTTAAAATGTAACTGCAGGTGGTGATTGTCACTTATATTCGACTAAGTGAGTAAGAATCTGCACTTTGAGAGTCTTCAAAATAAGAACCAGCCACAAAATGTAAAATATGGGAATTTGTAAGCACAGACAAACTGCATCGAGAGAGATCAGTAGAAGTCTCGAGCATTTCATGGTAATCCATACAGAAGTTGTCGAGACATTTCAAAAACCACAAATGTCAACCTGATGGTGGTGCTAGAGGAAAAGTCAGGGGATCAACAAAGTCATTGGGAATCTTCCTCTAGGGATCATGAAAGTCTGTACAGAATTTAACAGCAATCCATCCATTAGTTTCTTTTCCCAATTGTGGTGGCGCAAGCGACCAACAGGCTGATGCTGCCATCCCTGGAGCCCCATCACTAGCATGACTAAAAATAAAAATGTAATCCTGCACACGCCGAGTTCCTCAAATCAAGCAACAGATTAAAGTTATGTACTGTTGTGCTGTTAAAGCTTAAAGAGTGGGGTGGTCCGAACCATTGTGTTGTGTGTTTATCAGGAGTCTTGAAAGTGCAGACACTATTTTATCGTCCAACCTTCTCAGAGATTCCAGGAAGCATGGAGATTTGAACAATAACTAGCTCTTGCTGAGTAATACGTGGTGATGAACTCAGGTCAGGTCAGGTGAGACTTTTTCAGGCTCAATCGAAAACGAGGTGGGAGTCAGATCTGCAAAAGGATCAGCGTTGACATCCTGCTGTCACACTACACCGGGCAGAGAGAAAGCACCCGAGGGCTGCAGGAGTTCTCAGCTTTTATCGAGGCCACAGTGTCAGAGTCAAACCAGCTACCTTCCATTAACTGTGGCATATAGCTACTGGACTCAGAAGGTACAGGCCCACACAGTAGACTGCAGTGACTACTTTCAGAGTCTATGATATATCTGCAAAAAGATTCAGCGATGTAAGAAATAAGTACTGAGTAAACCTGATGAAAGCAGTAACATACAGTAAGTCTTACCAACAGTGCAACATTGAACTTAAGTGTTGGAACTTAACCTTCAGGAGAAAGAATTGTTACGAATTTGTAGGGTGGAGAGGGAAGGACCCAAGTGCAGACAGCGGGTGGAGGTTTAACAAGGAGGTTTTATTGGGGAAAGGCAGGTAAGGCATGCAGGTAGGTAATCAGGCAGGCGGGGAATCAGGCAGGCAACACTGAACATAGAACACACGGCACTGAACAACACACAACATTGAACAATGGACTGACGAGACCCAACTCAAAAGGACAGGTACAAATAGGGAAGGGACTGACGACGGGATTAGCAACAGGTGAGAACAAACACAGGTGAAAACACTGAGGGCTGAGACAGGAGGCGGGAACACAAGACAGAACTTCAAAATAAAAGCACTCAGGGACCGAACCGTGACAAGAATTCTCTCTTTTCAACAGTATCCTTTTGTCAGTATGACTAAGAACGATGCCACATGATGGCAGCGATGATGTCCTTACAAACAGAGAGCAGGTGATTCACTGTTGCATATACAGCATGAGGCAGCCAGTCCAGTGGTGAACTGGATGGGTGTATTTTCTGATTCTGAACAAATTACCTGCAGGACAGGCAAGGATCTCTGTTGAATCACACTTTGTCCAAACCATCTACTGTATAAAACAGTAGTACTTCTCATTAGAAAATACTCTAGGGCCCAGGTGTAAGCACTGTGCCGATATCATATATATGTTTTTGTCAAGTTCTGAACTGTTGGTCTATTGCATTTCCTGCTGCTGTTGCGTGTTTCTTGATTTGTCCCCTAAAAATATTTAACTCTCCATTAAGTGCAAATATTTAAGTGTGTACCTTTCCATTCACTTGCTGTTAAGCAATCATGCATTGCCTTAAACAAATAAATCACTGTTGTTTGCTAATGATTCCATTAGAATGCAGCAGTAAAGCCGGTAACACCCCAGGCCATGTGTGTGTTAGAAAGGATGATTAGTACCTTGTCTGATTTTGCACTGTACTAGAGAGGGAGCCGCACCAGCAGTGTTCTGCCTTCGATATAATTAAGGGATAATGGTACAACAGTAATGTCTTACAAGCCAATAATAGAGCCTCTGGTCGATAAGAACTGAACTGAGAGGCCCCCTTATTAATGACTGAGGCTAAACCTTATGGTGCTTTTGTCTTAGAGAGTCAAGGCAGCAGACTATTATCAGAATGAAAACCATATTAATATACTCTAGATTGTCTGGGTATTCAGCTTATACAGTAAATCCACACCAGATTGTCAAAGGGTCAGTTCACCCATTCTACACACACACACACACACACACACACACACACACACACGCACACATAAATGTGAAATGTGATACAGTATGTCTCTTTGATTTCTGCCACGACCACAATATAGCTGAGGCACGTTTCACTTGTGGTGCTCAAGGCATATTTAGTGTGAGATACATGAGAGTGGTATCAATCTTCTCAGTAAGAGAGCGAATAAGTGTATTTCCTAAAATGTCAAACTTTTTCTTTAATGTTTACATTGCAGTGTAGAAGCATCTTTTACTGAAAGGAACACTTTAAAGGACTGTTCATTTACGCCTCCCAACAGTCAACAAAAGACTCAAGAGGAAAAGAGTTATACTGTGTCCAAAACATTTTAGCTCATTGCGTATGCATTAGTAAACAGGTTTATTATGTGGATAGTCTTCATTATGTACAATTTTTGAAGGTTATCAGTGTGTTGGTACACAGTCTTAATTTCTCCCAGTGATACAAATGCTGTGTGCAAAATGATATCAAATATAACCATTCAACTACAGATGACAATAAAGCCAGAAGCAGGACAGCTACTAACTTGCATTTGCATACAAATGCACCACGTGATTTTTGGCAGAGGCAACCAAGAGGAACCATCATTTAATGATTGCAGTTTGACATATTGTGTGTTCCTGCGCAACTCACTAATCCTCAGCATTATAATTGTTGGAGGCACACAGGGTTGTCAGAGCATGGAAAGACCCTGATTAGCTCTCACCTTACACCAGTCAGCTCTGTTCACAGGCATTTCACAGAGCTTTTAGTATTGCCTTCTCATTAGTTACACAGGAGACCCGAGGTGCTATCCCTCCATTTAAGCTGGTTATTTAAGGGACTTCTCACCCGTTTTGGCTGAAGAGCTGAACATCTGCAAGCACATCTACAATTTGATCCAAAGCTCCAAAACACCTACTAAATGGACCTTGTGAGATTGTTTTCTCAATTAGAATTGTCTTCTTGTGAGAGATTTATATGATATCCATCCTGAAAAAGGAAAATGTAGGATAAAGAGTAGATAAAACGTGTGCACAAGTTCTGAGTTCTACAAGAAAACTATCCTTGTCTGACACAAGCAATACTGTAACCACGCAATTAATAGCAAGAATTAATCATTTCAATAGCTGTAAAACACACTAGAAATTAAAAATGCTACTGCTGACCTTTCTAACTTGTGGGTGCTACTGCAAAGGTCTTCTGTGACTCACCACAGGGCCGTCTACACTGTGAGCCTCATCCGTGATGAGTGTGGGACTGCTCCCGACACTCTCAAAGTGCCACTGCTTGTCAGCCTAAATGGTTAGGAAATATAAGGCCACTGATAGAGGCCTGAGAACGTTTCCTCTGAATGGTCACATTAACGCAGTGAACCCACAGACGCATATTAGAGCGGGCAGTGGAACTGAATCGCATCCTTTGTAGTTATTGGTGAAAGGGCAGCCATCTCTGTCTTCTCAATGTCTTTATCCACATGAAATAATAATCCAGAGGTTGCAGACAGAGTTGTCACATGGCTAAGCAACTCTAACTATTCTACTCACAACAGAGAACAACAGGGAGAAGAGATTAAGCCAGACCACTGACTGCTCTTGGTGTATAGATTCAAGATGAACAAGATGCACATATCATGAAAACATTTCTGCTTAGGGTGTGTGTGTGTGTGTGTGTGTGTGTGTGTGTGTGTGTGCGTGCGTGTGTTTTTATTGTCTTTTGAAGCAGGGATAGACTGTAACTCATACGACTATGAAAGAATCTTTGTGTCAGCAATTTCCAGCCATTAGAAGGCCTTTGACTGTTCAATAATAGATAAGGCTTAATGGCTTCTTTTCTGCTGCTTCCGGCTGTGTTTGACATGTAGTGAGATAATGCATGTAAAAGAGTGCTGGGGACATGGGTCACATGGTTAACGTCCTATTTTGGTGCTGAAAATTTCCCCTTGTTTTCTGGTATCCTTTGACTACCACCTGCCTGTGTGTTTCCAACATGCGTCACCCATTTCTAAAGAGCTCTATGAAGTATTCAATATACAAACATCAAATCAGCGCTTTAACATCTAAAGGAGGACCACTTAAAGATAGTCAGTCATATCTACCCATATTCACAAATGAGAAGGGTGAGTACATTTTCTTCAAGCATGAAGAGCAACAGCTTGTGTTCCTATATTTTATCTACCTAATGCATTTGTGATTGTATGATAACCTCTAAACATTGGTCAATTTCATCCATACTTCTTAGGAAGGTTCTCTGTTACAGCAAGTAATAGCAGCAGGAAAGTCTTCTTTTAGCTTGAAGCTCATTTTCTCTTCCAGATAAAACAGGAAAACCAGGAAAAGTTTTATCATTACATCCTGGCCCATGGCTGCCAGTGGCATGCCTGGGTCATTTTGAAAGGAGTGTTGGGCACAGACTCAGATAAGACTGATACTGAGCATAACATTTCCCTCCCATACCTGCTCCCGTCACAGCGCAGGAACACACACTCTGATTTACTGTAAATACCTCACTCAAGAAAGCCCAAACAATATGGTGACAGCTTTGCTTAGACGGTGAAGTGATAGCTGATTCCTGTAACATTACCACGTCATGAAATCCAGTTGGACAGACAGCTTTTGCAAGCCGTCAGTACCTGACACATGCATATAAAAAATACCTATTGGTGTTGGCATTAGGTTACCTTGATGTAAGAGCATAGATTATTTTCACCAATAGCCCTTGTTCACAGCAGACATTCCAACTTGTCACAGGTGTTACTAGTAACATTAACAATGGCTCTGTTCTATTGCATGCACAATACCAGGAGTTTGAAACTGAAGCAGCTAAATGGAATTCAGTCATCATTAATTTGACTTTGACTTTGACACCAGAGACTTGGGTTCACATCCTGAGTGATGCGTGTGGTTATGTTTAGACAACATTAGCACTTTCGTTAAAAGCTCATGGATTCAGGTAAATGTTTATAAAGTAAACACGTTGTGTGTCGCTGCAGACTTTTTCAGTATTTAACCAATACCAGAATCTTTCCCTAACCTAAACAAAGTGCTGTGAGTGCCTAAACATGAACTATAATAACTTTATTCATGCTATGTTGCTATGAGTGGATATTTTGGCAGAGAGCAGATGAAATACACTGTCAGTTAACATTTTACTGACAGCATCAACATTTTGAGACCATGCATGAGACCAAATGTTAAATAAATAAATAATTTCCTTATTATGTTGATAAAAAAATGTAATCTGAACAACATTTAATTTCCTTAAAAACATACTTACTGTGGCTAATTAGTAGTATAAACATCATAGGAGATGGGGTTGCCCTTATGACCCTTGTGACTGCGTCAACGCCACGCACAAATCCTATACTATGTAGAATATATTTTATGTAGAATATATGTTGAAATTATACATATTATATAGAATGTGTGTAGATAATTGTAGTCTTTCTATCAACTATAGAGAGTATTGACAAGTTTAACTGTATATTGGCTTGTCATACTATGCCAAGTGCGTCGACAAGATTGTAAATCAGTGAGGAAGTTCTTTAACAGATCACTGCATTATGCACACGGGAGTTTTTGTTTTATAGTGAGAGCAAATGAAATATTCACCCATTCTCAAATAACCCAAACCTTCCAGATTCACTTGGTTGCATCACATCTCAACTTACAGTGTTTTCTAAATGTCTTATTTCCAATTTCCTGCAGCAATCGACACAAGTTCTATGCTTGATTGATTTCACTGCCGGTGCCTTCTGTCTGTGTGTACATGCGATAAGGCAGGTGGTTGTTAAACATGGCTGACATTAGTCAGGAGGTATGCGCTGAGATTGAGGTGAGGCAGTATAAACAGATCTCTGTTAATGGGTCCGTCCCTCTGGGTCTGCTGTGCACTGAGGCAGAGAGATAGCCACAGACCCTCCCATCCTCCTGGAACACTGCTCCAAGAATTATTATTATCCAGATTATTGATGAGCAGCTTTCCTGACTGTCAGCTCATCCAGTGTGACCATCGGCCCATTATTCATTTCTTCGCAGGGATCATTAAAACTTCATCAAATCTAGTTTGTTGGAAGTTTTTTTTAGTTTATTTTATCATAGACTGGAATATATATAGTCAAGAACAG
Source organism: Maccullochella peelii (assembly GCA_002120245.1). Classification (NCBI taxonomy): domain Eukaryota; kingdom Metazoa; phylum Chordata; class Actinopteri; order Centrarchiformes; family Percichthyidae; genus Maccullochella; species Maccullochella peelii. Next base: position 41,749 of record LKNJ01001094.1, on the reverse strand, counting down.
CCAGAGGCAGCAACAAAAGAGCACTGAATCACAACCAAAACATGTCTACTAAAACTTCTTTCACTAAACCTTGGGATTAAAATTGTCTAGCTTTATCATTCCTAAGGTATTAAGAGAGTGTTGGCAATGTTCACAAACATCACAAACCTAATTTCTTCAGCTCTGATTAGAAAAAATGTGTAAACACAAGCTATATGTTAAAAAATAAATCCAGCTATTTTGAACCAGAACCTTATTTTCACATTTTTCTTTCCATCGTGACAATTTCATGTGTTAAAAACTACATGAGCATTTCGTAGCGCAAACTGCTGCTCTCCAACACACACTCAGCAAAGCAAATCATATAGCTGCAACTGAAAAAAGGTGATTAAAACAAGCCTTTTCAACACAACATACAGTAACACATGCACACACTACATTTACACACCTTTAAATAGCTGCGATCAAACAATTAGTGTCACATTTACAGTTACAATTGTCATTCTTACATTGCTCACACATTTCACTGTCAGCTGACAGTTTATGCAAGACGTACGGCAAATCAGAATGTGTAAAGTGAAAGTGCTCATTTTTATAGTATGTTACCATAGCCATACTACGCAGTGTTTTACTGCAATCACTTTTAGGAGACTTGTGAGCCCTTACTAATGACAGCTGAACTTTGTGTTTAATGCAAATTAGCAAATGTTAAACTAAGATGCTGAACATGGTAAACATTTTACAACATGTTAGCATGCTGACGTTAGCATTTAGCTCAAAGCACCATTGTCCCCAAGTACAGCCTCACAGAGCTGCTAGTATGGCTGTAGACTCTTTGTCTAGTTTTCTTTACTTCCCTTTAGCCTTTGTTATGCTGACCTTTTATTGACAAGTTATTGACAAACTATAGAAACATGCGAAATATTAGTTACAAGAATCCATGAAATAATTACTGATAAACATATTATTACAATCCAGTTTTTGTGGCTAACATAACAGGCTTTATGATTACCTGTAATTACTGCTTGGTTACTAGAAAGGCATTTAACATCTGCCTACCCTGCACTCAAACCCCCTCGTCCATGTTGCACACATACTCAATTATCATATGGCATCTATGTCACCCATACTTTAGTATGTTGGCAACCTCAACATCTAATAGGGGAAAATATCCCCAGGCCTGATGTAGAAATATGGAATTGCAGTGAAAATCCATAGATCTGCATATTGTTAGCGGTTAATTTAGGCACAGGTCACCTGTGCAATGGTGGGAGGAAATGTGGAGGGGAAATTACTGTAGTGAAGAAAGATATTTAAAATATTGGAAAGTAGGGAAAAGGAAAAGCTTCGACCATTGCCAACCAGCCCGGTACACTGACAGTCTCTGTGGACGCTCCACCGACAGCTGAACACGTCTGATAAGAAGTGAGCCAAAGAACAGCAACAGAAAGAGAGGTACCAAGACTTAAAGAGAGATGAGAGAGAAAGAGAGAGGGAGGAAGGGGGAGGTCTGTGGCGCATGATGCTGCTTATTTGATAGTAATACAATTTGATTCAATATTAGTTTGAATAAACACTCACACTACTGTTTCTGAACAATGAGAACTTTGACTATAATGCAAAATTGTTCTTTTTACACCCAGAGGAAACATTTACATTAGAAATATGATACAATTAGTTGGAGATGTCTTCTGAGTTTAATTAACTTAATTAAGAGGAAGATATGTTCTCTGACCCCACACTGTGGAGGCATTGTGTAAAAAAAATCATCAAAATAATGCATGCTTCATAGAGCAAAAGAAGGTGGAAGAAGACTGGGTGAGAGCGTTATATACTGTATAATACATCCATAACATATAACATGTAAAATAATATTTTCCATGTGCAAGTTTTGGTGTATACATAGTGTCTTGTGGTACAATGACAGTGTCTATTTTTGGCATAGAGTGTCTGCTCATTAAAGCATACAGTCCCTGTACTATACTCATATCAAATTCAGCCATCAGGGTTTTAACAGAGATCCCATTCATCCACTCCTGGTTTCCCTGGTGACCTGTTAGCTATAGAATTAATTTCAAGATTTTAAAATTCATACATATCTGGTGCCCGCCTTAACAGAACTTTTAACCCCATATGACCAAGAGTGCAGCACAATACTATATCTCTATTCTAATAACCAAAATCATAATAATTATTATCCTGTCATGGTAGTTTGAATGTCCTATTAATTATATTACAATTTCATTACTGTACCATAGAGGATAACAGAACTCTTTACGTTTCCATATTTGTGGATCACAAAATGAAATGTTGTATCAGAAGTCAGGAAATAAACAACATCCACAAAGTCAGCCCACTAGCCTTCAGTGTGGCTGTGGAGATCAGAATGCAAATTAATTAGAAAGGGGTTTTTCTTTGTTCAATCTTCACCTGAAAAACTCTATAGAGGTCTGCTTCATCTTTCCCCCCAATTCCTCTATAGCTGAACAAACATCCTTTTAACTGACTAGGTGAATTGTTAAATTCAGTACATAAAAGGGTTTAACCTTGTAGGTCAGCAAATTTGGATATTTTCTTTTGGACCTCGATGGGAGTATTTGTGAGCGTAGGTGACTCACATTATCAAGCTGAACATCCAACCAATACTCCCTTTTGGGATGGCACAGCAGGCAGCTGTTTGAAATAACAACTCCAGCTGAAATAAACAAGAGCAGAAAGAATGCATTTGGACCGGGTACTCACATCTATGACAGAGCAGATGACGTTGCCCACTAGTGTTCACATCTGACTGAGGGTGTTTTGATCTTCATTCTTCCTGAACTGCTTTGTTTTTATTAACCATTTCCCTTTGCAAGTTATTTTCACAGCTGCGCTGTTTTCTTCCTGTCTCCTCTATTTTCCTGCTGCACTGTGGCTGGCTATTATGGAAGAATGAGCAGTCTCAAAGAAATTACCTTTGGATTGGCTCTACGCAAAGAAAAACCACTTTGAAAGGAAGTTTTTGTCACTGAGAACAAAAGGTGTTCTCACAATTTACTTTGCACTAGACATCATTATCCTCACATGCTCAACCAAAGTGAGAATCTGAATGTGAAGATACATTCTGCTGTTTAACGAAGGTTAACTTCCAAACTGTTTCCAAACAACAGCTGATTTGATCAACTCCACACAACACTGGTTATCTCACAATCTTTTTGTGTACCTGTCAATATCCTGTCTCCTGGTGCCAAATTAAACTTTGCACAGTGCCCTGTACAAACTCAGCAATCCATGCTCATCAACCTGGTCCACCTTATTTCTTTAATCTATTGTCTACCTAAATAAACTGTGTCCTCTGACAGCAGGGCTTGTCAATAGGACCAACAGGGCAGAACAGGACTACTTCTAGTAGACTGGGTCTCACACGGCCACAAACTGATTGAAAGTTGGATCCATTTTTGTACCACCTTGGTCCCCAACATGTCAGAACAACTTGGAGGGGAGCTTGCAAGTCAGCACTATTACAGTGAGTTCACATTGTTTTTCTTACTCAGGGTTATGATCTCATCACAAAGATGACAATAGTTTTGCAAGTTGCAACATGTTCAGAAAGAGACCAACCCAACAGTTTAAATCCTGACGTGTCTGTTTATCTCCAGTGGTGATCTGCAATCTGCAATCAATGCTCTGCTTTGACCGTGCAGTTTGTTCACATCTAGATCATGTTGTAAAGTCTTCCCATCGCGAATGTTTTTATTTAAAACACTGTTACAGCCAGATTTAATGCAGAAAAGCACTGCATCCTATATAAAATCAGAAAATATACACCCCTTAAAAGAATAGTTTATATTATTATATATTTTGAGAAATATATTTATTCACTTTCTTGTCGAGAGTTAGATGAGATGATCAAAACCACTCAAGTCTATACGATAAATAAGAAGCTTTTCTCCAGAAAAATCCCAAAGAAAATGTCAAACTATTTTATTACTATTTATTATTACCTTCAAACTAACAAATTTTGCTAATTTTGTATTTTACAAATTGTTATTCACAAACAAGTCTTGCTGCCAGGGACCTAAACTGTCAACAAATAATTCGATTTAGCAAATTAATCACAATTTAGCGTGAGGTTATGTAACCGGTTCAAAGCTGCATCTAAAAAATCCATGTTATGGGATAAAAAATGAAAACGGCCTGTGGCCTAATGTGGATCTATTTTGTGTGGGACTGTAAATCCTTGATTTAGTTACTTCAAGGTTCAACCCTCTTTTTTCAGTCTCTTATTTTGTTTTGCCCTTGTGCGTGCCATTTATTTGTCTTCCACACAATGAAATCAAGGGGGGAACATTAATCAGGTCGTGTTCATGATACTGCTAAACATGATGTCTCAGGTGTGAGAGTATTTCAGGCCCCACAGGTCTGATTTGATGAAATTTGGCCAGATGATGCATTCTGGCACTGTGCTGTGGAGATTGAAATATTACACAAACTGGCTTAATGGGGACATTAAAATTTGTAATTTTGGAAAAGGCCTAGCTCCTCCACTCTACTTGACATAGCCTATTAGTCTCTACACATCCAACTACCAAAGATTACCTTGAAACTGATTGGCCTGATAAAGTTGTATCTTAGGCTATCTTTGTACAGTTATGATGATACATGGAGATACCCATCGATCCATTTTCTTTACTATCTATTCCTATTTAGAGCTGGGATGAATTCTACAATGCTTTGAACAAACACACCCTGTCTAATCTATTATAGACACTATAAATAAAGGTAATTTTGATAAAACCAGGAGGAGGTGAAGTGAGAAGTGGATGTTTTCTGAAGTCACTTCGCTATTTGAATCAATAGAGTACCACCTTATGTGACAATAAATGCAGTGTTTGCCTTTGCAATTGCCACCATATGAGGGGAAGCACTGTGAAAACGATGAATAATACAAGGATAAATTATTTCTCCCCCATACCACCAAGGGAAACTCCCCATATGGAGTTTTCAGTGAATGAATTAAACTCACAGATGCTTCAGCATCTGGTTGATCCTTTTGGCATTTGCCAAGGCAGGATACATCACCAAGGAGGACCGTACATGCTCTTTCCCCCTGTTTCTGAGTGCACAATTAGGCACTTCAAAGGTCTCTAGCATTTAGTCTACACATAAGCAAAAATAAGCGCCTGACGAGCCCACCTTCAGCTCGCTGTTTGAATTCATACTGTTGTTTACCGATTGGTTGCCAGGCACGTCACTACAACAGTAGGATCAAGGCAGTGAGGTCTTACAACCTGATTTATTTTCTTTCACTACTCTGTTTTCTTCCCTAAATGTAGAATGGTATAGTAAACTTCTACACAGCCAGACCCACGCAGGCCAATGAGTGAGCTTGAACAGAGCAATTCTCCTGACCAATGGAAGAGCAGGAAACAAACGCACATGCACACTTGTATACTCGACAGGACTGTGCACAAGGATCGAAAAGCACTGTAGTCATATTTTGACATAAATATGAGTGTTTAGAACATACATGAGAGTACAGATGGGCAGTGGAGAAAGGGATTATGCTGCAGGAGTGTGCTGACAAGTTTTTAATGGATGTTCTGATACAGTATTTCCACCATGGAAACGTGTCCCTATTTGAATCCTTTGCAGCTGCTGTGAATCTAAGCTACAGCCACAATTTTTCATGAAAGAGCCAACTACAAACTTTTTTACAGCCACTAAAGTCTACAGGGGGTAAGTGTTTCATACTCTAAAGATACATTTTGGGTGAGGTATCGCTTTAATGTAAAATAACACAACACACATACACAAACAAACAGATGCACATACAAGTTGTGTATTTCGGAGTACTTCACATGCATGGGAATTCGTGAGAGGGTTCAAAGTGACTCTCACAAGCCTCTCCATCTTATTGACGTTAACAAAACACAGTGAGATAGAGGGGCCGTGTCAGTAGAGAGGAAGAATAACTTCAACAAGACGGAACATGTCAAATTTGAGGATTCAGCGCATGACTGCTCAGTTTTACAGTGGTTTCAAGAAGAACTGCTAGATGAAGGTACAAAAGGCAAGAATGGCACGATATCATGCTTTAAAGTGACACAAATCGTTTCCTTTCTTGTCTCGCTTTGACTACTAGACATGTCCTCACAGCAAAAACAATATTGTGAGTGCAGTATAAGAACGGCCCAGCCAGCAGCAGGACTCCTACACTTGGTCATTTTTAACAAGAAACAGAAAACTGTATGCGCCGCATTTGAGCTTATCATTTATTACAAATGTGATTTGTTTTGTCTTTGCTGTATTTTTTGCAATGTGTACATTTATGCATGGTTATGTACAGACAGACTTACCCACTGATACTGTAGAATACCAACAGAGAGAAAACTATCTGAATGACCCAGTGCCATTCTGCCAAAAAGATAGAAAGTGAAATTTTATTCATTTTATCTAAATGTTATGCTGTACTTTATAACATAAACTCTGCCTGATGAAATACAAAGGCAACTGAAATATATGTATGTATTGTAAATAGCCTAACATATACTATTCCCCCTGAATCTTTGTCATAATCTGCAGTGTAGTGAAATTTTGAAGATGTTATGACTACTATAGCTGCGGAAAACCAGCCTGGATTAGGAAGAAATCCCTCTCCCATCACATCATTTAGACTTAATCTGAAACCATTTTCTCACACTATAGTCACATCTTGGGCTCAGCAGACCATGACTTCCTTTAGCTTTTGCAAATGAATTTTTCCATCACTTCAAAGGCAGTCTGCCACAGCAAGAGCAGCACTTTGCAACAGTTGTAGCCTGCCAGCATCAAGTTCAGTCAGAGGCTTACTCATACCCCGTGGTGATTCTCTGGAGGAAGTTGTAAGCATTTTGAACTGTTTTGCTCTCTATGACTCTTAAATGCAAGGATTTAAAGTGACTGGAAGGAAGTTAAATAATGTACATCTCCTTCCATTCGCTCCAACAGAGAGGTGTGTGTATGCTGATTTTACCAGATCCATACAAAGGACATACAAGGCTTCTTTTGAGTGTGTAAACCTTTTTTGCAACAACAGGGCGATAGTATGCATCAGAGGTTGTGACTAGATGAGGATTATAATGACATAAAAGGACTTTTCTGTGATTTCATTCGGTTTGGTCAATATTTGTCAAAATCAATAAACTTCTTTTGAAGCGAAGACGCCAGCGAGCCAAGGTTGTAAGCTCTAATCAGAGAATGGTTGCAGACACTGAAGAGACAACAAAGGTGACTGTTATTAAAGATTTTAAATAAAATATGCAATATGCAAGCAAAATATGCTTGATGTTATTGGCCAGTAGAACAGTAACTACATATGCACCTGGTAATGTGTCATAAAATTACCCTGAGCCCTGCCCCTTTCACAGGAAGGATTTTTTTCTCTGCATCTTTGCTTTTTCTAGTCCGACTTCTGAACTGTGATGATGAAAATGTGCGTTAATTCTTTAATCCGTTGAGAGGTCCTTGAAAAGAGAAAGAAGACAAAATGCACATCCTTGGCTTTAGAGAAGTGCAGCTTGCCTCTGCAGCACCTCTCACGCCTGAGTGGTTTGGCATTGAAAGATGCCATTCTTTATGGCATCTTCTTCATTGTGAGGAAAGGGGCAAAGTTTGTTATCATCTTCGCAAAGTACAACATCTGTCCGAAACACCCACTTCTCTTCTGGCCATCATTTGACCATTCGCTAAGCCCCACTGCTCTTAGTAACTTCTGCTATGTCTGTCAAGTTTTCCATTCTTGCACAGCACAATTTAACACTCAAAATTCTGGGTATTTGTGAAAAAATGTGTCTCTGATTTCAGACAGGTTAGACAAAAGTAGACCTCTTGCACTGTACTATACCCTACCTCCTACGGTAGTAGGCAGTGTTTGCACTGTTTTATACATTTTATGCTATTTCGAAGCTATATATCTTACATATTTATTAGCAATTTTAGTATTGATTATTCTTATTTATTGTATTCCTTATCTATTCCTACTCCTGTCACAGGCAGATTTTTGCTGTAGCTAGCAACGTTAGTTCCACCGATTATATTAATTTTACCAGCTTGATAAATAGCAGTAACCTACCCCAAAAACAACAATGTTAATGATGTTGATGCACTCATTGTGTATAGGGTAAATATTCAGTCAGTGGCAGAACAGAGACATTTCCCATTTGGTTAACAACATGTGTATCATTGATTATCTTTTGTCACTGTGTAATTAAACTGAAGCTAAACAAAATGAGAGTGCTGTAATTTTAAGTGTCTACTCTTTTGTCTGAAAAAAAATAGTTTATATTTTATTGCGGTACAAATGAACAAACACATATAAAATAAGCTTGAGTGGACAAATTACACGTTTTTCATCAGAACTGCTTCCCCTCAGGCATCAGTAAAACCTGGAGTTGTGCAGTGTAATGTAATAGCCACAATTACTTTGTGTTCCGTTGTGTTTTTTGGTCTGTTCAGCGAAATTGCCTCACCCAGCCATCTGTTTGCTCTTTGTCTGTTTTTCTCTCTTTCCTGCTCTATGTCGTCAAGAGTGGCTAATCACAAAGCTGAAATGTGGGCTGAAAAAAATGCAACATACAATTTCACAAAATAAACACTGTTGGAAAATATTTCAAAAAAGAGAAAGAGGATTCTGTCTGTGAATGTGAACTGCCCTCAGGCATCCCTTTTTGTTATTGTTGAATTCCCCATTTTTAGAAAGATTAATGTAGAAGGTTGTGGCCAGCAAGCGGCGGGTGAAGGTGAGTTGAAGTTTTTCTCAAAGGTTTACCTGAAACAACTTCAAAGTACTTCATACCTTCATATTGAGCTGTAAAGGGTGAGTTTTGAAATCAATTGCTATAGAATCAAACAACATTTAGCCTCTTGTTTTGAATATCTGTTGATTATGATTAGAAATGGGCCAAAAGTTAAAAAAACCCCCAACAAAACAGATACTTGTTTTTGTCACTTCAGAGCACAATGCAAGTCAATGCAAGCACACTGCATTGACTTACATTAATTCCCTGGACCCCTAAACATAAAGAACATATGAATATTACTATGTGAATATTAATAATTATGTACACACACTCCCACATGTTTTAAAGCAAGACAATGTAACTTTTGCTGGACAGCAGCCACTCTGACCACATGTGGCAGTTACAGGATAATGTCCCACTGAATTTCCCTTCATTTCACTTGTTTGGTTTTTTTTTTAGAAATAAAGCCATTGAAATGATGCATGTGACGTGTTAAAACATTGTCACAGTGTAACAGTAGCACAAGTAGAGAAGGGTAAGCAAACTGATTTAGTGATGTCAGTTACAGAACAATACTTAAAGTTAGCTAACAATAGCTAATATTAGCCAATACTAGACGAAGTAAGGCTGTAGCAGTAAACCCCTTGGGTGTACAGAATTGATTACAGGTGTATTTTATTGCTCATGAATTTAACTTTTCTTTTCTAATTGTCTGGAGTGTGTTATTTCTTCTTTCAAAAGTTACATACTTGCACTTTAAGCATGCAAATTAACGTAGAGTTTAACAAGCGACTCTGAGGCAGTGGAGTGGTTGAGTTTGTCATCTTATCTGCTCTCCTCTACCTAAGTATCCATAATTTTGGTATTTTCCAATTTCTGCTTTTATTTTCAGTACTGTTAAAGTCTAAAAGCCACCACAGGAATCACTTGTAAGAGTATCAAATAATATTACCTCTTGTAGAGAACCCCCCTACACAGATAGTGAGAGAGAGAGAGAGAGAGAGAGAGAGAGAGAGAGAGAGAGAGAGAGAGAGAGAGAGATCTTTTGAAGAACTTAACCTTTGTTGCTACCTTGGGTGGAAGGAAGTAAATGAATCAGCCTCAGATGATAACCCAGTGGAAAAGACTCCTATTTCTCTCAGTTGTTCATTATCCTCACAAATATGGCGTAGTGTATGTTGTGTACTCTGTGTGTGTGTGTGCACATATCTTTAATTTCTGTACATGTGCAGGTCTTTGCCAGCATGCACCCTGCCTGAAAATTGTGTGTGTGTATTTACTGATCATTCACAGTGTGTGCCATAGAAATATAATGATTGCATGGGCAGGAGAGATAATATTATCTAGGATGTCCAAAAGACCGGGCGATGTCACTTGGTAGGATAAGTGTGAGCCAGCAATTGAATAGAGGTCCATTATTGCCAGCAGAGGATTCTGATGATGTTTGTGAAAGCTATTATAACACAGAAATTGAAAGAGCTGAGAGCTCAATACGGAGTGCTCTCTACCAGCTCTGGCTGTTTACGTAAAGCACTCTCCCAAGGATAGAAAGCCACCCAGTGGTGTCTTACTTTGGAGAGGGGAAGAAGAAAGAAGAGAATGAGACGTGTGCTTCAGTTTACAAAATATGAGTTCAATAAATACAATATCCTCCAACCTGGCTCCAGACCATTGTACTAAAACACTCCTAATCAAGTGAGACATGTCTGTTACTGGCTCCTGAGCAGCTCTGTCACCTTTTTCTTCTTAACTGAAGTGGAGTCTTCATTTCTAGTGGCTATAGCATTCACTCAATCGTGCTACTGCTCTTCCTGTTATATCCCATTAGTCCTTTGTTCCATTTCCTGTTTTATTTTGAAGTCGAGTCTTTCCTGTCCTTTCAGTTCCTGTCCTCGTGTCTCAGTTCCTGATTATCCTCACCTGCTCCCCATTACACACCTGCCCCTGATTCCCTCATCAGCCACTTCCCTATTTATACCAGTCCCCTTCGTTTGTTTCTTGTTGGTTCATTGTGTTCTGCTTCCCCTGTACTATGTACCTTATGCTAAGTTTCCTTGTTCCTGTTTTTTGATGTTTGCCTCTGTCTCCTGTACCTGCCATTTACCTGTTGCTTGCCTACCGGCCTGTAAGCAACAATAAATTGATCTTTGAACTGCTTGAGCCTCCCTGCTGTCTGCATTTGGGTCCTTCCCCTGCTGACTAAACTACGCACTCTGACACTTCTGCTCTTTACTGGTTTTGTTCATACCACTTCCATCTTAACATTTTGGCTCTTCGGGGTTGCTGCTAAAAAAAATCCCTATCTATAATATCTATAATCCCTGCATGTTGAGTCTAGCTCAAACATAAATTTGGCTCTAGGACAAGTGACATGAATAATTTAAATGGAACTGCTACATTTCCAGTGCCATTATAAGACAAAATGATACAGGAAAAAGAAGAAAAAATATGTGTATGGTCTCCTCTCACGTACACGTAAAATTCTGAGAGAAGTTTTCAACGCTATATGTAAAGAATGGGATAAGACCTTCCTAAGGGATTTCAGCAACTGGTAGGGATTTGTGTGCCACTGAACAACGCTACTGAGGATGTGGCTGTTTGGTTTCATCTCAAGTCTCATCAGATTCAGTTCTCATTTTCTATTCATTGCTTTGTACAGAAACACCCGTTTATTTTTGATGTCCTGTATCCACTCTACCATATGTATATAACAAATATCAACGGTATCCATATGTATATGAATAAGAATAAAACAAAAATATGAACCAAGAAGAATTCTGTATTTCACTCTCAGAAAAAGGTGGAATTGAACATTTTGGGGTACAAAAGCTCAGGGGGCTGGGGCAGAAACCTGTAAGTACATTACAGCAGCTACAGTACAAGGACATGATCCCTCAACAGCTTCTCACCCGGGAACACTACCAGTTTTATTCAATTCGGCCAAACACTGCTGCTGGGCATTGAACTCAGGTCTTTGTAGTGCTTTTTACCCCTGCACCACCCAGGTGCCTCAATCACTGTGCTACCTTTACTGACTTTAGTAACAATGCCTTTAGTTCAGGCTGAATCAGAGCACATTTATACCTTCAAATAGGAGAAACGACTCCATACTTTTACAGTGTATAAAAAGGTCTGTGTCAGACACATTATATGCCTGTTATGGTACATTTGCGAAAAGTGTGCATTCAGTACTTTTGAGTGTGTTCAGTGGTTCTGGTGAAGCAAAAAGCTTCTCTTATTCTTCTCTGCTATTTACTGTACATTTACTGCACACTACAGAAATGTCATTCCCTCAGGCATTGCGGTTACACTTTGTACAAATGGCCATCATGGCATGTTGCTGTTAGTTAGCTTCATATATTGCTGTGAGGGAACATTGGGGGTGATATCATATTCCTACAACCTCTTGGAGGAAGGGTGTTAGTTATTGGGACACTGGAAGGCATGAATAAATACAACTATGGGTGAGTGGGTCCGAGGCCAGAGAGGCAGACTGGCTTAATAGAGCCGACAGTTTGACATCTCTCTCGCTTGGGTCAGGGTGGTGCATGGGGTTAGTGTGAGGCATATATGTAATCTGCACATTTTTGTATTTTTTCATCTTAACCGTTGCTGCTTTGAGAGATTACATTTCTCAGCATCGTCATTTTGCTGTGTGTAGGAATGATATGGATCTGTAAGTTAAAGCTGAAAGGCAACAGCAGGGTGTGGATTGGCCAGACGAAATGGATAGCTGACAAAGAAGACTATTTTAAAAGAGAATAAGGACGTATTGTTACTTTTCTGCCTGTACCTAAAAATGTATCATTTCACCCTTGAAACAGCGTCCCATGAAACCTAAAGTGGGGGGCACTCAGGCATGAAGGAGGTGCACATGCACACAATGCATACACATGTGTATAGAGGAACACACATAACCACATGCTTACTCAAGTTTCACATTGTACAGATATGGACACAGTGCAGAGTAAAGGTCCCTTTTATGCTCATTGTGTAGTTTTAAGGCCATGGGTCATTGTCTCTGGGAATGTCATTTGCCAGAACATTTTATGACACTGTCCATTGACCTCATAAGCCCCAGGGATGAGACTGAGAGGAAGAACTCATATTTGTATTAAAGCTATAAATAAAATCATTGGACTTGTGATATTGTTTCAAACCTCGAGGCTGCTTGCTCACCCTGCTGCTGTGAAGGACAATTTTCTGGTTGTGACAGGTGTTAGAGGATTGTTGCGTACCCTGTGGCACTCTAGAAGAAGCTCTCTGGACATGGGCTACAGACCAACAAGACGCTGTGACTGAGACATTGGCCCCTGATCAGGTTTGTCATTTCATGTGATAGAACATAGAGTCCGTTGTTCTAACATTCACAGTTGAGCAGTATGGCGTTAGATTTATGTCAGAAGTGCATGTTTTATCATGCTCATGAGCAAATTATATAATTTCACACGCGCAGTTATTGCCTGCCACTCGCACAATAGAACTCCTCACGTACAAATTCAACAACCGAGAGTTGTACAGGCAGCTGCGAGCGAGAACTAAACATACGGAGAGGCAATTGACAGCTTCTGTTCTGTACTGAACAACAGGCAGACAGTTTGACCAGGAGCTTGATTTTTCAAACAAGTGAGTCCTGACAATAATAGCAGCACTTCAAGACTGGGGCCGAAGCACCACCACACCTGATATTAATAGTTTTAGTCTCATATGTATACAAGAAAAGTCCAAGAAGCCATTCGAACGCGATTGTGTTCTGCTTCAAACGCCAGCAGAAGAAGAAAGCGTAAACAGCGTGTAATGGAAATTTGCTGTTACTATCTTGTTAAACATTACTATTGACCATTTGTATAACCTTCCATCTGTTACCCTTTGTCTGACCTTGCTATTACTCCTGTTGCAGGTCATAAACCAGCTACGGGTTATAAACCTGTTGCTGTGCTGAAACCTCTGACGGGAACTAAACTAAACTAAACTAAGGGTCACTGATGCAGACCTTTTGGTGTTCACAGACATCCTGATCATCTGTCTAAACAAAGCACCCATTTCCCTTTAAAAGATCTCACTCACACACAGTCTGGTCATCAGACACTTACAGACTGACACTTTGCACGTCTTTCTGAGCTCTGGTCCTTTCCTGCGCAGAAAAGCTTCTTAATAAATTTCTCTTAAAAGACAGTTCTCAGTTTTGAGACTCTGTATTTCAGATTTCCACCACAAGCGATAAACAACAAAGCTAATTTGCAGTGTACAGCGAGTAAACTTTGTTTACACCTACAAGCAGTTAGTTAGCTGACATGGATAACGTGGTCAACACATGGGAGCATACATATTCTACGCTGCGGCGGTCAGTCGGACGCTGTAAATGTATTGCTCCCGTTGCGCCTTTCCAAGCACTGGGAGGATGGTATGAGACAGTGGCCAGAAATAACGCACGGGGATATATTCAATTATGTTGTGCTGTCCCTTGGAGTAGATGGGGCAACTATAAAAAGACTACAAGAGCACCTATCAGTGCTTTCACAGTGGTAGTGAGTAATGAGTGACCAGCGTATTACTCTACCAAGTAAAAGAAGGCTCAGTCCAGCAGTCCAGTACACTCGACCTGGGTACTGGTGACAAGCCTGGGAGCAGTGGAGACAGCAGTGTGCTCTTGCATCACTGGCCTGGGGAAGTCATGCAGCTTCAATTTTGTGGAAGGTAAGAAAGCAGGATGAATGAGAATGATTGTTAAGCATACAAGGGCACAATGCTCTATTTGAAAGTATAAACTCAAGTCACATTACCTGATAATCTTTCATAATATACAGTTAAATTAGGTTAAAAAAAATGGTCAGCTGTTTTCTTTGTCTTGTCTAAGCAGAAAATATTAGAATATTACAGGAAGACTATTGACCCATGAAATGTAGCATATGAATTCTTTGCAGCTACTTCAATTCAAATAGCCTCTCACATAACTGAAACTGTGTGATAATGTACAACTTATACCATATATATAAAACATAAAAAATAATTCTAGGAATTTTAGGAGTAATAAACTCCTAAAATAGAGTAATAGACCGCCCTGCGGCTCTTTTGGCTTCGAGCGAGCAGAATTCAAGCAGAGTGAATGTATGCCCTCCAGCGCTCGCCAAGCAGAAACTCTGTTGCACGTGGTGGCTGTTTGTGCGCGTGCAGCTTAGTTCTATACATGCATGTGCAGTTATTTGCCTCTCCCTGTGTTTAGTTTCTCACTCGCAGCTGCCTGTACAACTCTCGGTTGTTGAATTTGTGCATGTGGAGTTCTATTGTGCGAATGGCCATCAATATCTGAGCGTGTGAAATTATATAATTTGCTCGTGAACATGTTTTATTGCGCTCGAAACTTCTGACATAAATCTAACACCATAGAGCAGCCCCACAGCACTGAGCCACAAGCAAGTAACATGGTGATAAAATACAGTAACTGGGCAGAGTTCCCTATCAGCTGCTTTCTAGCATTTAGCTTCATCACCCCATTCAGTTGATTTTGTCTTCAATTTGAATACATGTTTTAGACTGTCAGGTTACTGGAGCATACTGCATATAAACAACAGTATTTTAGATACGCTTCAAGGAACAGTTAGACATTTTGGGAAATACACTTATTTGCTTTCTTGCCCGAGAGTTAGGTGAGAAGATTGATACTTCTCTCACACCAGCAGCCAGTTAGCTTAGCTTAGCACAAAGAATTAAACTGGAACACTTTGTTTTGTACAGATTAAACAAACAGATATAACATATTAATCAGTGAGCTCTAAAAGTGGAACACTTTGTTTTGTACAGATTAAACAAACAGATATAACATATTAATCAGTGAGCTCTAAAAGTGCGGGTAGGCAGATTTAGTTACTTTTGGCCAGAGCCAGGCTAGCTGTCTCCCAACTGTGTGCTAAATTAAGCTAACCGCCTGCTGACCGTAGCTTCATATTCATCAAGGAATAAGCTTATTTCCCAAAATGTTGAAGTATTTGTACAAGCCTCAACATCATATGCCCATGAACATAAAGAAACAACTCCAGTTGGTTGATGGTATAATAATGTTGCTTTTAGCATTCACATGGGTAGCCTACATAGTATGTCACAAGATGCTACTTTGTGATTACAAATCCATTGTTGTAGTGACTGACATGGTCACCAAATCCACATTAATCAATGTTTCGCTGTTTTTAGTGTTGGCTTGAAATGGATGATTTATTCACACAGACACTGAGATTATAAAAGCATTTGGAATATTAAAATACCTGCAAAAATGGTACCCTGTCAAAACCTCTGACCCTTGAAGAGCCCTTAATGATTCTGTGACAGAGCTGCTCAACGTTGTTGTAACAGAATTGGTATGATTTCAGAGCTTGTCTGCTCAAAATAAAAACCTCTTTTCAATGAAAATATTCCAACTCAACCATGAAGTCCATTATAACAGCTAAATTATACTTGACTACTATAGTTCAAAGAGTCAGGCTTTCAGTATCATAGCATGAAAAACAACCTACCCTCTTCTTGGCAGTCGGTTATGGATACATATGAGGGTGTGCTGGATGGATCAGGATCATCTTGTGTAACACCATCACTCTCACACCTAGCAGAGGACCCGGGCTTCGACACCAGACAAGATTATAGGGGTTGTCTGTCTCTCACACGCTCTTCCCATCAGACCACTCTCCCATGTCCATAACAGTTCTTCTTAAAAGACAGTCTTTTACGTAAGCTGTGCTTCAGAGAGTGGTAGGTAGAGCCAAAATCACTGTACCTCTATTCTCTGTCAGCTTCATTTGATGTTGAGAAATGGGAGCCTGATTGCTGTCAAAGAGAAAGAAAAAGAAATCCTGTTTTATCATGTTTTTTTTTCTCAGTATATTTTACAGCATGGTTTTAATTCTGCAACACATTAAGTAGTAGAGTGAGCATATGCTTTATGATTCTAGGTATTTTAAATGTATGTAGTCCATTCTTGGAGCTACTTGTCCTTTTAAAAGGACTAGGAACACCTGGGTACTCAGCACCAGAATAGACCAGACTGCTTGAGGATGAGAAAAGTTTCAGATTCAACAGATGGATAGTCTCTCTTCCCACAGCATCCAAAGCAGATGGTGCAGCAACATCGACTCAAGGACTTCAACTTCAGCTCAGGTGGAAAAGCAAAGGGACTGGATTTCATGTGATGACATTTTTTCTTTTCTCAGAACGTTTCCATGGTTATTTGTTTGCTTAAAACGTGTATCTCATTTCTATCACAATTTGTGACGTAACCAGGCTTTTATGTTTAGAGATTTGCTTCACAGAGTCTCTGAATTGCTATTTTTCATGATGCCTAATGGATGGAGCCTACAGGGTACACAAGAACAAGCAGCTGTGGGTGGTAAAACTGGAAGATCAATGGATTTTAACATTTATGCTGTTCCTGATAATTATACCCCGATCTTGATGGAGGCTTTGTTGGCACAGTCATAACAAGAGTTGTTTGTGTCTTTGGTGAAGGGTCATTATAGAAGCCCTGGTTGGAGATCTATCCCTTTTTAATTATCTCTCCATTTGTAAAGTCCTGGTCACATAACCACTGCATCATGCTGTCAGCTGCACTGTTGAACTCGATGAGGATGGAGCAAGGTTAATTGCATTGTTACTGCAAGGTTGTAATATACTGAATTAAATCTTGTGTGATGGTAAAACAAAACAAAAGCCCCGAATCATTATACCTTCAAGATAAACTAAAAAAACCTACACTGAAAATTGACAAAACGTGTAAGATTGTTTATTTTTGTATGCAAAATTATAATGACTGGTACTTTGGATATCAATTGACATCATCCATCTTGTTTTATACTGTCAATTCTGGGGGCACTGCACATATTCAAGACACAATATCTTCATACTGCCAATGCACAAAGGCTTTGTTGGTGGTTGACTGTTAGATGTGTTTTATATAAGCTGCTTCTGAAGCAGATCTATGTGCATTTAGTCCTACTCCATCAGGGACCAATGGAATAGGACTAAATGCTGTCAGAGCTTTTTCTTCTTCTTTTTTTCTATACAACAATTACTTGGTCTCCCTCAGAAAAAACACTGAAGTTTAGTAGATTTTTAAAATATTTTTAAAGATAAAAGTTGATAGAGTCTAATTGCAGCTGCCCATTGCTTTTCAGGAATCCTTAATGGGATTTGATTTGGAGGCCACGACAACAAAAATCAAAATCCATACTATTCTTGCAGAAATAAATGAAATCTTTGTTACATGAATAGCCAATCTGTGTGATCAAAATAATAGATTATCTTGGTAGTTGGGCTGAAATGGAACCATTAATGTTGATTTCCCTTCAGATTTCAGAAAAATACAAATGAGCATTTATTAGTCGTGCTGAGAGATGATGCTGGAGTAAAGCTAAAGGCTAGCCTTTCAGTAGCACGTAGTGGTGCAAAGTGCCTCTGACTGAGTTCATTAAAACCATTTGAGCCTTAATTACCAGGGGAAAAAAATCTACAAAAGTTAATCAGAAGTTAAAGTTTAAGCAGACAAAAACCATACGGTTTGATTGTGTCACTTTGCTTTTACCATCATGTATTGCGGTGATAGATACATGTCGAACAATGACAACTAAAACACAATCTTATCCAAATATAGGCCGCTTTTTTTCACAGCAGACGTTTTGCCATGTCAGAGTAAGAAAAGCACAGGTGTAATGAGTAACATTAATTAACGGGACACCATGGAACAGAGCCATCATTGATTAATGATATTAGTTACACCTGTGCTTTTCCTGTTATAAAAAGTCAAAATGTCTACTATGAAGAAGGTGTATAGGTCAAAAAGACTGTTTTCAGAGCATGGTGAATGCTACTACTACTCTGGATGGATGCAAGTTTATGTCTTAAATAATTGATAGTCATGTGGGTTGGTGAAAGGTGGTGATGGCAATAACAGAGACAATGTATGAAACGTTTGGTAACCACTCAGATTTTCACATTTTTCTCAATTATTATCTTGGGTACAGTAAGAAATATTTTTCTGTATAAAGAGACAGCAAGTAGAGTGCAAATATTTTACCCACTGTCTAATATCACCAAGTGATAATTATGTTTATGGAGAGTTTTAAGTACTTCTTTAAACCCTTTTAGTAGACTTAAACTCCAAACTGTTCATTTAGGGAAGATGCTGCTAAAAGTGACCAACAAGCATTGTTACCAACAATGCTAATGAAACTGATTACAGCATGTTGCATCACGCTACTACAACCTCCTAACTAGACCTTTCAGTTGGATCTGCGATTTCATTAGCTGCGTCTATCACTTCCCTTCATTATCAAACTGTGACTTTATTATTTGTGGCAGTTACAGGCCATCAGCTCTTCCAGAGACCTGTGGATGTTCTGGCAGTCCCTGCAGTGATACAATGTTTATTTCATTTTTTCTCTTGTAGTGGTGTCACTGTGTTACCTCAACTAAATTAGAGTACATGTATATTTTAAATAGTGGCGCTCACTCGCTCACTTTTGCTTGCAAAAGAATCCATTTGCTACACTGGACAGCCTTGTTGTGCTTTTGAAGCAGTCTGAAAGGTTATGTACTACACTTTTCTTTTGAGGGCACAATGGACACCTTTGCTTGCCACTCTCCTGTCATGTCTAGTCTGAAATTACAAACAAGCTAGTAATAATAGCTAGAGTTTCCTGTTGTTCACCCCTCTCCCCTAGGGACAACTGTGTAACTGTGTAGCAATCTACTATGCCAGGACTCTACAATGTCTCTCTCTCATGGCCTGTGTGGAAGCACTGCTTTTCTGCAGCGCAGATTGAGTTCAAGCCCTTGGACTACAAGCAACGATTCAGGCCATCTCTTTATATTTTTCTCCGAAATGAGGAGTCTGTGTGATTGACAGGGTGTTAATAGTAAGTGCATCAAACCAAGAGATGTTGTCTGTTCAGAGTAAAGGAACGAGCCACTGTACCCGTATATATCCTGGCAGCAAAACCCACCTACTCTTTGGCCTTCAACATATGCTCATCATTTAAGCTGCAGTGGTGCAGGTAAAGAGAGGCAGAGATCAAGCTATTTAATAATAGTTTATGCATAGTTGAGCGGCTACACATAATACATTTTCTATATGGACATAATTTGAATGTTTCTGATACAACATTGCCTGCCAATAATCCTCTGACTATAACTCTGAATTTTCAATGGTATTGTGAGCAAAAGATGGGGAAGTACAGTAAGTATTTTATGCACTAGCTTTGTTTGCCTACTTTGGTAACAAATTTAGCCCCATCCTTCTAGAGATCTAGAAATTTAGACCAATTTATCCATTAATTCAGATGGAGCCAAAACATATCCCCATCACTATAGTTGCAGTGCAGTCACTTCTAACATAATTATAACCATGTTTAACCGGAAACAGTTGTTATACACTGAAATATATGTAAGAATGTGGGCCTTAAAGAGTCTTTGATATACGGGGCTTGTATTAAAATCTACAATTACTGAAACATGTGGCTGTGTGTTGATTATGACATTAGATTAATCAATGCAGTATTTTTCTGATGTGGAAAAAACAGGAACTGCAACAAGGAAGATAAGTTATTTAATTTTCTAATTATGTACTGAGGATAAATTGTATTTATTTTTTAATATTAGCACCAAATGAGTTGAAATAGGTCTCTTATCACATTATTTGTTGATAGTGATCACAATTTATAAATAGTATTAGTGACAGAGGGGGGTAAACTAAAATCTATTTGAATTGCCAATGTCTATATGTATACTTGTAAAAGGCCAATATCAGAGAATGAAATCTTTCATGCTTTCATGTTTTTAAAGGACTTTAAAAACCCCCTTCCACATGCATTTAAGCCCATAAATGCTGTTGCAGTTGCATGTCCAAATTTGAAACAGTCTGCATTTCCCAGTCCACAGCATGCATGTGCAAGTGCAAGTTAATGCTCATGTCATGTGGGAACAGATTAATGAACCTGGCAATGTTTCAGAATCCATGTGTGAAAGTGAGATTACCATCTCCAAAAACACCATCAACGTTGTGAAGAAATGTGCCAACCAGTACTTCACCCTGAGGAGACACTGGCGCTGTCACACCTCACAGCAAGATTTATCGGCAGCTCTGTGAGAGGGTGTATGATTCCCTCACACTTCTCTCCTGACTCAGGGGTCATTGACAGTGACTTATGCGCGAGGAGACAGAAGTGTCACAGGGAAAATATGTGTGTCAGCTCACGTAATTTCTGTTCTGCTCCCATGGAACCCGATCACATCTGAAACAGTAAAATAAAACCCTGACAGTGATACTATGATACCTCCTTGATATAAAACCTGTGGGGTTACTACAAATATATATATTTAAAGGTATGGACAACCATAACAAAGGGAACATGTTGTCTTCATTTAAAGTACAGATGTGAATTATAGAATATCAAAGACACATAGATTGTCTGTTTTTTAAATGTCTAAGCAGTAACATATACCAAACTCTGCAAGTTAAAAAGCTATGTCTGTGACGCCTCTGAAGACTCCAATTTTTATATTTTTCTCAGGCACTGATCAACAGCTCTGACCTTAGAAGCATGTTCTAAGTGTGTATAATTATCATCAGTTCACCAGTTGCCACGCTCCCCTCACTTAGTTACTGTTGCTACACCTGTCAAGCTGTCCATTCTTGCACAGCACACAATGCAGTTTACAATGATAATAGTAGCAGATTTGCTACTCAAAATCCAAAGTTGTTTTGTTTTAACAATGGTCCTTGATTTCAGACAGGGGTAGACAAAAGCAGGATTCTTATTTCTAGCTGACGACCAGCGTTTTTTTTCCGGCTGAAATGACAAGCAGCTGTAGCTAGCTGGTTAATTAATTAATAAAACATTAGCTCCACGAGTTGATTGAAAACTCCATCTACAGCTGACTTTTCAGTGTTTCCAACTGGCGTGTTTTAAAAGGAGAACCCTTTAAAAAAAAAAAGTCTTACTATGCATGTGATCCTTGCATCCTCACCAGCTGATGAGCCATATAAAAGACACAGAATTAAAGAAACAGCATGTTTCTTGTATTTCAGTGTCAAGTTAGGTATAATGCTTGTATTATAAGTATAATAAGGAAAAATGTAGGATCAGACCATGACAGGAATATTATTGCTGCCTACAGTCATACTGTATATCCAGTTTAGCACTTTATACGCCCATTTACGCATTGACCACTGACTGCAGCAGAGCTCTGCAGTGCATCTAAAATGCTATATCTATATCTGAATGTGTGTCCAATCATTGCAAAATCTTTTGCTGGTGGTATTACACAGCATGATAACCTGTTTGTGTTGACAAAGGAAAATGGCGGGGTACAATGTTCACAGAAAACATGGCTCACATCAGTAGGGGGTAGGTTAACTGACACAGGGGTCAGCTTCTCTTGTTCTGCACTGCTTTGGTGGAAATTTCAAAACATGCTCATGAGTTTGGTGCATTTTACATGTTCATATTCGCTGCCTTAACACTTCCAACAACAACAATAATAGGCAATAGTGATGTAATCTTTCAAAGTCTATGTTTGTCTTAAAGCTTGTACAATGTGTAATACACAACCTTTGAAACCCATCACTGTGGTCCCCTATAAATGCTTCCAGGGCAAGAGCGCTACCCAGACACTAGGCCAGAGATAAATCCTACTCATTTCCTGTGTTGACAGTCTGAGGCTGCTTCCTTGACTCGGTAAAATTAACGGTCCAGAACGTTATTTTCCCATCCAATATGCTGCCATCAATCATTTTGTGTGCCTTCATCACTTTCAAAAATGATGTGTCACTGTTTTCTAGTAAAACTTCTGGATGACAAGTTTGAATTTTCTGCCCATACAGGAATGAAGATGTACTGCGAAGCAATCAGTTCTGGGTAGTTAAGGCGCTTTAATGAGAGTGTCAGGAAGTCACCGCAGATTAAATGTAGCTCAAAAATAAACTTGCAGGTGCTGACCTATTGGAAGAAGTCACATCTACAGGTTTCCTCTGATCAACTCACTGACACGAGGAACTGCAAGACATGTGAAATGACATTCTGAGATTTGCAAACGTACAAAGAAAAGACCTAAATGTTGACCTCACACAACTGATTAATTACTTGTAAAGTGAGTGCTATTCATACATCATCTGTTATATAAAGTGTCACAGGCATTAAGAGCTAGTATTAATAGCTTTGAGAAATGGAATCTTGGCAAAAGACTCCAATAGCTGTTCATCTCAAAAAAAAAAAAACAGGCATAAAACTCAAATGGAATTTATTTCAGGAAAACATGGCAGACACCAATACGTACATTTTACAAGCTTGATGCTGCACAATTTATTTTTATTGCAATATGAAACAACAAATAAAAATGGTTTTGTATGTGAATTATTAGCCGGAGAATTGCACTTTTATACAGAACAAATCTGCATTTGAGTTAATATAAGTAGTTTGAATCTAGTGTATTTATCATAGAATAACAACTAGCCTTATGTAGCTTGATAGACAGAGGAGAAGGTATGTTATAACTGTAAGCTGTGACTACTCCTGAGTGATGTATGGAGTTTCATTGCACAGTGGGAAATTGCAAGTGCCAGGCAAAAGAAGTGAATGACATCAAGGAGGATGGTATGGTAAGGGAGCATGTAAAGCGCATCCTCATTTCACTTCTAGGCTGATGCTCTTTCACTCCCTGATCACAGAACAGCAAGGGCTGATGGGAGAGTGGATGGGTGGAGGAATGTGATTTGAGGGCATCAAGAAGCGGAACTGACAGAGACGGATTCACTGTGGCCCAAGCATGGAATTGCTTTTCCTTTCCCCTGGAACTGAGCTGGAAGTGCCTGTGGCTGCAAACAATCTCTAAGCAGCAGCTTTCACAAAGCCCAAGAGCCAGAACCATGAAAGCTCAGAGGCAGGTGAGAAAACGCTGAACTATTTAGAACAAGCAAAAACAGGTGGTGAGGAGAAATAACTGAAAGTCAGCTCAGGTCCTCAGAAACTGTTGCGTCAACAGAAAATCCTAATTTTAACATATTGTATGTATTTTATTATACTATATTCGATGAAAAGTATGCATGTACAGTATATGTGTGTATGCAGGCAAAGTATTTCTATATGAACAAACCACTGTGTTTATGGGAGTGCGAGAGCCACAGAAGGTTGTGTGTGTGTGTGTGTTGTTGCACAGCTAATTATGCAGGTGTTACAGAGCTCCAGGGTGGAAACTTAAGAAGACAAGGGAGTGTTTCACTCTCTTTGCTTGACACGAGGATGAAGGTGTACTATTCAATTTACACCTTAACCTGAGAGGAGGTCCGTGTGGATTTCTGTTGAGCTTAAATCAGGAAAACTCTCAAAAGAAAAAAAGAAAGTCACAAGTTCACAGCCATTTTTATTTGGAGCAATTGACGTATTATATGTTAACCACAGTCACTGCTATCAACACCATTATAAAGATAGTAAATTAACATTCCATCAATGCACTCCACACCACAATGAGCCACGAGAGTGATGTTACAATGAAAAACATCATTAGAACCTATATGCATTAGTTGAGATTAATCTCATTTGAATTCAATGTGACAAATAGCTTTTCTTAATGGGCCAAACTCTTTGGAGTTAACATTTGTTCTAAGGAGATCAGACGAGAGCCTCTCTAATGGTGCATGTCTGTGAGGAGATGAGGCATTGTCAGGCTAAGATCCTTGTCCTCACACAACCCGCTGTTCATATTCAACTAGATTTTTTCTTTCTTTTTATCACTCATCACGGACAATCTCTCACATCCGGTCGCCGATGTTGTCAACATCTCTGACAAGGTAAAAGCAGGTTGGGGGAACCAATCAGCATATTAAGCCCTGGCATGTCAACGTGTCAGAGACTTTCACCCCGTCAACTGACAGAAGCTGAGCCGAGTTTGCCCACAGAGGGGCTGCGGACAGGCACTCGTGTGCGAGAAAGACAGAGACACGCAGAGAGCATTATGCTATGCCTCCGCCTCTGTTGTCTGACAAGATTGGATGTGTTTGTGTAGAGCAAACCATCCTCATTTGTCTGTGTGAATTTAATCTGCATCTGAAGCAGCCCCATTGGTGAGGGCTATTACGGCCAGCTGACAAGAGCAGAACTGAACCTGAGATAAACATCAGTGATGAAGTAGTAGTAGTACTCCCTCTCATAGTGGATGTCCTCCTCTCAGTGACCTAAAGACATAGCATTTTCTTTATGAGTAAATTTACTGTGAGAGCACAAGAGAAGAAGAATAGCTGCCATGTGGGAGCGATGATAAGAGGATCACGTAACTAGCTATTCTTCCATCCATAATGCAAGCATACATTTGGCCATTCATGGTAATTACAATCAATTGTTGCCACTTTAGAGACACATGTCAAGCTCAATGCAATATGCAACACGGTTCAATGTTTTCCTATTCTACTCATTCCAGCAGATTATCATCAAACACGCCATTAGGAATGCCATACTGCATCACTGAACTCTGTAAATAACAATGCCTAAGCATAGAGTCGAAGTCCAGTTCACACCTTGGAGAGTGTGACTTTCTTTGTCTGATTTGTGTGTGCGCTGATGTTTTCCCCCCTCTCCTCTCTAACCACTACAATCAAAGCTAAAAGTGAAGCAGCAGCTCTTCAAACAGTAGTGACAACACAAAACAAATATCTATTACACTGCCAATATGACTGATTTGTGCCATATCGCTGATGCTATATTGAAGTGCTCTGCATTGCTGTTAATGTATAATGTGACTCTGTGACAGGTGCAGAGTAAGCTGGCTGTAACAGTATGTAGTGTGAAAGTGGCCTCCAGCGAGGATGCTGTTCTCTCCACTGTGAGTGACACAACAACATCAAAAACATGTCTCCGCAAAGCATGTCATGACCCTGTCACCCCGGTCACACGGCAGAGCAGACAGCTGACGAGAGGGCAGGCAAGATCTCCACTCCGCAGACGCTCCAGCAGCTGTCAGAGTCTCCCACCTCCACCAGTCTTCTCACCTGACACAGAACAGGTGAAATGTAGTGAGAGAAAAGAAAAGGGCAAGTAGGGTAAAAAGGAAAGAGGAAGGTGGGGTGTAAAAGAGGATGAGAGGAAATTTACAAAAAGGGAAACAGATATAGATGGTGGCAGTAAAAGGTGAGGAGACGCAAAAAAAAAAAAAGCAGACAGAAAGGGAAGAGCAGGAGTGAAATTGATAAAAGGCTACAAAGGAAAAAAAGTAGCGACACAGACAAATGTAGGGAGAACAGGGCCATGAATTATTCTGTTGTTATCCTGTCTGACAGCAGTCTCAAAAGACTTTTTTTTTTTTCTTCTTTGCAAGGAGTTATTCTTCCGGTACAGATGAGCAGCCCAACCTGTGGAATGAAATATTAAAGAGCTCATATCTGCATGCGTGTAGATCCGAGGGCCCGTCCTACATGACACGACAGCATAATCCCCAGTGCTCTGTGGTCCAGACACAGTATTAAATGGAAAAGCCTTGGAGAGAGATGAAGAGAAATAGTTCTTTCCTCCCTCAAATTAGGTTTGAAGGTTGTGAAAGACCAGAACATGACACTGACAGTTGCTCTCTCTAGGCAGGAGACAAGACTCTTAAACCCAGCAACTAATTTGTAGCCAAGTCAGTCAGTCTCGCTGACCCGCAGGGGATGGGTAAAAGTAAAAACCAATATGTTTCACAGGTGTAGGGGCGATCATTATTAGTGAAAGGACAGCCCAGTTTGCCTAATTTCATTAAATGAGCAGATGCGAAATTAAATTAAATGAGCATTAAATGCAAAATGTTCCCAGAAAATGATGTGAAATAAAGTATCATGCCAATAAAAAATACGTAGTAATAACATTTAAGGAAATGCTTTCTTGCCGAGAGTTAGATACTCTCATTTCTGTCAATACGAAGGTACAGGCAGCAGTCGGTTAGCTTAGCTTAGTATATAGACTGAAACAGGCTGCATCCGAAATATTTCACCCATTTACTACTCCCTACTCACTGTCTAGGGAGTTCAATGTAGAGCACTATATAGTGAGCTCACCGGCAAAATGAAAAAATTGTTTTTGCGCTGCTATCTCCCCTCTTGCTATCTCTTTTTCTTTCAGCGCAATGCATGCTGGTATGTAGTGCTATCACCATCAGTTTTTACGCTACTTTTCACGATGCACTGTGGGATGTTTTGAGTCCACTACATAAGGCATAATAATTTTCACTGTACATTCGGACAGCACTACAAAAAGGCAAACTCACTATATAGTGGACTGTGTAGTGAGTAGTGAATGATTTCGGACACAGCCACATTACTGAGGTTGCCAGGCAACCAGCAGAGACTCCAGGAAGTCACTGCTCCCAGCTAAGGAATAGACCAGCACATAACACCCCCTAACACTGCAATTGGTCATTTTACACTAAGGATGTGTTTATTAGTGAACTTTAGAGGTGCTGGTAGGTGGATTTAGTTACCGTTATACAGAGCCAGGCCAGCTGTTTCTTCCTGTTTCCCGTCTTTATGCTAAGCTAACTGGCTGCTGGCTCCAGCTACAGGTTTACAGTGAGTGGTATCAATCTTTTCACCTAATGCTCAGCAAGCTAGCAAATAAGTGTCAAACTATTACTTTAGGCAACTGCATATTTTTTAAATCTTAATATTTCATATTGTTTTCTGGGAGTGTTTTGCATTTAATGCGTGTGACTTACCTTTATCATTAAATTTGCTTTGATTGGACCCTTTTTATTCAATGTGTACCTCAACTTGGCTAATTGATCATCAACATAATTGTTGTAGAGTTACATGTTTCTGTTTAATGTTTGCCTGAGTTGCAGTTGTTTGCTACTTTTCAGAGGAGCTCCCCTCCCTTCTCAGGTGCAATGCAAATCAAACACAGTAATGTCCTCAATAAAACAAGTGAGAGTGATTGCAGGCATATTAGGAATGTGACTATTCTCTACAGACTGAGGCGCTAAATCAAATGAACACATTGTAAATGACACTACATAGGTGTGAAAGAAAGTGTTGAGAGTAGTGTTATGGGCCACATTTTCATTGAGAATGCATAGAACTGTTTTCTCAACTAGCATAACATTACTCAGCTGTGGCAGAAGGAAGATAGGTTGCAGCTACAGGGCTGCATGAACCGGAGGACGCAGGGCTCCAGGGATGTCAGGGGGAGGACTGGGGTTACAGCATCCTGCACTCGGGGGTGTCTGGTGTGGAAGAGAGATGAGAGAGTGGAGGACGATGTTGTTCTCCCCGAGGTTAATGTAGTACTATCAGTTGCACAACTGTCCTCTCGTGGCTGCATTTATTTCAACAACTGCTGGAGGAGAAAAGGGAAAAAAGACAAAGAGAGACAGAGGGAGATAAAAACAGGAGGGAGGAGGGGCAAGAGAGGGGTGGATGAAGGGAAAAGAGAAGGGCGAACAGAAACTTAGAGTAAGAACCTGAAAAGCGATTAAAATAAACACTGTAAGGAGTAGACGGGAAGTCTTTGCTCTGCTGTTTTTAAGTGCCTTGAAAGTTGGTAGCTAGATTTATTTTAACCAGAGTCCTATCTTTGAATTCATAGTTTAACATAAAACACATATTGTGTAATCAGTTGCTACAAATACAAAGGCAGAAATCAACTTTTACCAGACTCTGTGGACCTCTGTGGACATAATTATCCACTGTTTCTGACACAAGTGCTTACAGCTAAAAAAAAATAAAGGCTTACAAGTGAAGAGTTTATTTACTATTTCAATAGACACATGTTAAGATCTATGTGCAGTAGCTGTTGTTTGCCTGGATAAATTTTAGTTTAATTTTTAAAGCAATAAATGGAAATGTTACACTTTATTGAGTACAGTATATTCCAAGTGTTTGTTCACTACCCATTAAAGGAAATCAAAAAGACTTCTGTTCTTGTTGAAGTTTGTCAAGGATGACAATGAAGTATGATTGATGTTAGTTGTTGCTTGTGGCCCCATTTTTCTGCTCTAAATAAACCGAAGGATAAATCCAGTTGCTAAGCCAGTCCCTCAAAGGGCTGACCTTTTGATAAGCCCATCTCTCAAATTTATGGCAGCTTGGAGATGCTTTATTGCCACAACCTAGAAATGGCTCATGTTGGCATGAGATCATTTACAAGCTTCTCCCCAGAACCCTCAAGGCTCAACATCTCTATATGTGTACTAACAACGAGAGATTACCCTTGGAGCAAAATAACTTCACCTGAGATTGTATTGTTATCATGAGAGGGGTGGCAGAGACAGATTTTGTGTGTTAAACTTTGATATTTCAGCACTATAACTTCCTAAACTTTATTCTTTGCTTCCCCTGGATTTCACAGCTCCCCTCTGCCCTGTTTTATTTTACGGTGGCCATTTCATGCCAACCATTTGGTTTCCCTCCACTGGCTTAATTCAACTGTTGAATTCAAGGCGACAAACTGATACAGGTCAAAGCATCCAAAGTTAAAGGTGTCTGGTGTCTGTGGTGGAAACTACTGCAGGGTTTTGTAACAGGAAAAGGGGAAAGGGACCGTTGAGTCATTCATGTGTCCTCCGATTCTGGTTATCTGTCTCCGGCTCCTTGTTTGCCTGAGTGATCTGGGCTGGAACCATCAGGAGCTCCCTCTCTTCCCCTCGTTCATGTGAACCATGACTTTCACTGAACTGAAAGCATACTGCTGAGATAAGGGCTCCAGTCAGACTGACTGTGGCAATGGAACCAGTGAGAAAACATGGTGGACAGAGCCATCTGGCCAGCTCCTCTCTGTCCTCGCTCTGCTGAGCACAAAGCTGGAGCCACCTGTTTTGTCTGCTGCACTATCCAGCAGAAGTTACCAGGATGGTAAGACAAGATAATGTGTGTGTATGTGTGTGTTCACATTTCACCTTGTGCATTTTATAGGAAAAATGCAGACAGAGGAGAAGAATTTCTCCTCAGAGAATAACAGTCTGTTCACGAGTCTGTATTGCTTCTAAGAAATCATATAATACATTGATCCAGATCTTTCTCCTCTTTTCTAAAAGCCTCTAACACCATTTCCATGCCATGTTAAAGGATATGCATCTTCTCTTTCTTCTTATTGACTGAGGCTTAGGCAAGGTCATCCGCAAAAGCTTTTGTGACAATATTCTCCCAGAGAATATTGGATTTTATCTGCATCTATTAGCAAAGCATTTGGCATGAAAGAAGAAACATTTAACATTTAGTGATACACCACTGTGCTTTGAACCATAACATTATGCCAATGCTAAAACCCTCCAGGAGCTTGCAGCTTGTATCATGTCTCAGGTAGCTATTTGGCAACAAGTGAGCACACTTTTTAGAGCAGCGATTCCCAACCTGGGGGATTTGTATTCCAGGGGATGCAAAGATCCATGCATTGCTGCAAGCGCTAGCAAGCAAGTCGAAAAAGTTAGCTAAAAGTAGTGTGTAAGTGGTTTAAAGGGTAAACTAATGGATATTTACTTTAAATAATTCATGGATAAAAAGGTGAAATAAAAGTAATGGATAAATTGTCAAGATAGTTAAAAGTGAAATGGTTGAAATAGTTAAAAGTAATGGATAC
Source organism: Maccullochella peelii (assembly GCA_002120245.1). Lineage (NCBI taxonomy): Eukaryota > Metazoa > Chordata > Actinopteri > Centrarchiformes > Percichthyidae > Maccullochella > Maccullochella peelii. Next base: position 11,439 of record LKNJ01001094.1, on the reverse strand, counting down.
ATGGGTGAAATAATTAGCTAAAGGTATTGGATGAATGGTTGAAATAGTTAGCTAAAAGTACTGGATAAACTGTTGAAATAAACTAAATGTAATTGATAAATGGCAAAAAAAGTTAGGAACAACTGGTTTAGAGCAGGTATAGAAGCTAAATCTCGCATCAGCTTACATCAGCTGACACTGCCAGCTGTCGGACCTCACTGCCGTGTTACAGAAAATACACATGAGAGTGTATCTAGTGCGAGACTCACCAGGGAGACAGGGGACAGGCCGACATCCATCGAGCCTGTCAATGGAGGAATTTAAGACTGGAATCCCAGAGAGAAAAGACAAAAACCGAGTTGGATCTTGGCCTAGTGATAAGATACCTGGCACACAGCAGTCATTACACCATCAGAATTAAATGATAAGATTCCAATTACCTGCTAATTTAAACCATCGGTCAAATATGAGTAGTAAAGGACAATGGAGCCTGCTGCTAAGGGTTTTATGTTGTAATAGCTTTCTGCAGGTGAAAAAGAAAATTGAGAAAATCTTGCAATAGGATAGTGTAAATGACCTGCCTCCATGAAAAAGCTCCTTCTCTATGTCATGTTATATCTATAATTCATTCTTGCTCCTTCTCACTGACATAACAAATAAAAATGTCATCTAAATAACACTTGAATTTACCAACACACTCCTTTACCATATCTGAAAGTTTGTTTTTAAGGCTTATCAATCTCCAAACTATCTAAAGGCAAATCCATATGGTCTACATCGTCCTCAACCCAACAGTAGGGGTCTTGTCCTCTAATTAATCTGGCATGTCCCTCTGCTAAACACTGGATCCGTTTGCAGCACTGCTGCATTATTCAACATAGCCGTGGGTGAGAGAGGAAGTCTGTGGTCTGGAGTCACCTTACTCTGGGCAGAGCAGCAAAGCGAGAGAGATGGAGAAGGATGAGAGGGAGAAATTGATGGAAGAAGAGTTGGAGATGGGGGGGGTGAGAGGAGGAGACAGAAAGAGATGTGGGGGGGATGATGAAAAGGGGAAAGGGAAAGAGAAAAGGTGAGAGATTAAAAAGGGGGGCGATATCAAATGGTCGATGTGGTTCAATGCGAAGGAAACTACTAAAAGAACACATCCGTATGACAAACCGCACGGGGGTCAGAGGCTTATAGACAGGAAGTCACATGTCCAGCTGTCAGTTATCTGCTGATAAACAAATTATAAAACCACACAGAATTTTCTAGCTGTATATGCATTTTTGACAGAACATCCAATGATAAGCTGACAACGACACATCTCTTTTTTCCCCCCTCTTTGTTCTTTTATTGTCGATCGTTGTTATTCTTACATCTGTCTTCTCCGTCTCTCTCATTAAATACACACCTTGCCCCCACAAATACAATGGTCAAAAACACAGTAGTCATGTACCATTCATTGGTTCATACAGAGACACACAAGTGAAATCGACAGCGCTCTCGGGACAGTCGCCGCCACTCAGAGAGCAGTCATAATAAAACGCTTTGGAATGGTAAAAGTACAATGCACTCACACAGTCGTGGCTGCTGGAAAACACAGCGGTTGAAATAAATGTTGTGGATCGGGATATTCTGAAATGAACTAAATGAAATGCAAAGCAGACAGTGGGTTCATACATGCTTTGACAGACCTGTTTTACTCAGAGCGCTGGAATGAACACCCAGGGAGCCTCGGTTGATGAAAGTTCTGGCAATGAACTCACAAACTGGTCATTTACAGCACATTCACCTTCGTGGTTATGTAGTGGTTACTTACTGTACGTCTTTACTTTCTGCAAACATATAGTATATTATTCACATAGTATTCACATAACATAATATACATCTGTATGTACACATTCCTTCCACCCTCGAGAAAAAGTGTCCAGGCACTTCTTCAAGTGATCCTGCGTCAGATCACCTACTACACTGTAGCTACCTCCTTCTTCCTCCTCATCGGAAACAAGCTGCTCTATCAGAGTACCTGTGGGAGCCTGGCGATGTTGGTATACTGTTAGATTCCTCACATTTTCTGGCGCTCCCACCTGAACCAGACTGTGAGCTGCAAACTGGCAGCAGAGTTCGCCTAGCTGCCATTTCTCGGTTTCCGCGGGCTTCAAGGTGTCTCTCCTTGTTTATTAGGGCAGGTCCTGGAGTGGAACCTTTACCGCCCTCCTTACAAACCTGCACTCAGAGGCGTTTCAGGAGATATGGTGGAGCATAACATATTTTAAAGGGTAATAATGGAGTGTAGAATAGATTTTTTCTTGGTTCTTGAACAAAATGTTGAAAAATAAAAGGAGTATTGCTTCCTGTCTGTGTGTTGGGAGTCTTTTTGGAGGATGTTTCAAAGCTGACTCGGATCATTAAGTGTATCATACATGCCAACCTGCCTGAGTTTCTTCCACTGATTCATGCGTTGGCTAGTAGGTGAAAAAAAATGGATCCTGTTTGTTCATCGAGTCAGGGATAGCCAAACAGCAGGGTCTGTGGGCAACTGTTCCTCCTGTTTAAAAAAATAGCATTTTTATTTTAAGATACTAAAAATGACCACCAATGTGAAACACCAATATGTTCAGTGGTGAGTGGTGACGCAAAGTAGCATTTTTTCCCTCTGCACAATGTTAATGCCCCTTTTTATTTATATATATATTTATTTATTTATTTATTTTACACCACTAGGAACAACAACTAATATTCATGTCAAAATTAACCCCCTACCTCAAAGGGTTATGATAAAATTCAGTGGTTTAGCTTGCTTCGACAGTTTACAGTACAACCAAATGCCTCAGACAAGAAAAGAGGTAAAAGGAGTTACAGGCTCAAACCTGTAACGCAGCACTGGTTTGGACACTTCACCACAGCATTAATGGAACATCATTTTTCATACCACCGCTATGGCATGTCAGTACATTTCCAACAGTTTCCCCCTGCTCCCTTGTCTTTCCCAGCTGGGTATAAAATACAAACAATCACTTTGGAGCGAGAACATTAGCTGATGCAGTACATACTGTATGTTTATAGGCATATATCTAGATGAAGCAGAAGAACAAAGTAAAGAGAGGATTCAAGTCAGTCAATGGGATTGGCACTGTAACAGTAATGAGACAGGAATCTCCCGTGGTGGCACCAGGCCCAGTGCTGTGGTCCCTGGAAACATCCACCTATAGCACACATGGTAATCCAGCACAAACATTATGGCAAAAATACAACACGTTGCACTACTGTACAGTTTCTGCATCAATACTGTTGAGGACTGGGCTGGTCTATCCTAATGCTGTAGGTGTCTTGTTAAAATCTCTTGTTGCTGTTTGTACACCAGTATGATTGACAACCTTTTTAGATTTATTCAGTGATTTGAATAAATCTGTCATATCATCAGAGAATAAGGCAGTTTATGGTATGGTAGATAAGTCATGCCACAACCACAGTGAACTGCTGTTGTATGTAGCTCTTAAGAGAGAAGAAAATGCTTCCATGTTTAGATAATTCTGCTGTAACTCTGCAGCCCCCTCGCTGTTTGAATGAACCGATGAAACACAGCCAAGGTGACCCTTCTTCAGAATAGACAGATCCATTTTGTAGCTCAGAACACTGTTTTGCTGCTACAGAAACCCTTAGCACAAAAGAGCTTTAGTCCGGAGGCAAAGAGGACCAAGAAAAGCACAAAAAATATCAAAAGAGATAAACATCACCAACAAGGAGGAAATCACAGCTGTACATTAAAGGTTAAAAGTTAGAACCATGACCATGTTTCTCCCCCCCCCCCCCCCCTCCTTCCTTTGCTGTCCTTTCAATACCAAGTCCACAGGTCCAAAGTAGAGGGGTCACTGGGTAGCCTTAAAATCGAATCTCCAGAGCATGGGATACCGCCGCTGAGGTAAACACTCAGTTGCTATCTACCATCAAAGCAGTCCAAGTACTCCAGGACAAGGTCATAGCAGAATCGATACTGGTCCTGAGGAAAAATACAATATTCTTAAATTAAAAAGTGAAAACGTAATTACAGGAATATTCTTGCCACTTCAGAGCGCACAGCTTTATTTATATACAGACTCTCTTACCAGGGACTCCACCATGTTGGGTTTGCAGTTGCGTAGAGTTTTGACAGCATAGAAGATGTCCACCATGTTCTGGTACTGGATCATCTCAAGGAGAATGTTGCAGGCACAGAAAGTCCCACTGCGACCACCACCGTTACTGCAGAGGAGAAAACGTGTTCATTTCATTCACAATTTGTTTTTAGCCTTCAATGCTGTATTTTAGCAATGCTAGCAGCGTGGCTCTAGGAATGGCAATGTCCACATGTGTTAAGTATATGTGAAATATCTCGACAAATATTCAATGGATTGCCATAAAAAAAATGTTCAGACATTCATGGTCACCAGGGGATGAATCCAAATGACTTTGGCGATCCCTCGACATCAGCATGTTAGCATTGTCACTGTGAGAATGTTAGCAGGCTGATGTTGCCTAAAGCACCACTGTGCCTAAGTACAGCCTCACAGAGCCTCTAGCATGGCTGTAGACTTGTTTTGTTTTGTGATTAAATGTCTTTTAATTGCAATTTGTGCACTTTAAAATAGGCCTTTGATCATAATCATATTGTATGAACAGCAGAATATGTACATTAAATTTCAATATATACAAATATATCTCCATCTCCAGAGGGAAACATTTGATACAGTTCATACAGCATGCCCACACAATATCTTGATACAAAAATAGCAACATGAGAAAAGCTGTAAGGAAGAGAAAACTGAGAAACAACAGCACAGTGTGGCATTTCCTCGGAAATATTGTCCTGGTCATCATAAATTAAAGGCAATATCAATAAACTACTGGAGGACAATCCACTTCCTCTCTCCTGAGACAAATGCTAGGAAGGTGGGCACGGAAGCCTCCGCAGCGTATACAAGCAATATTAAGGTAATCAATCGTCGTCAGTGCTTTGGCAGTCCTGGATTTACTGTAGTGAGAACCATCGCATTCTGTATTAAGCCATAATTGATTTGATCTCCATAATCTCTTTCCTGGTTGTCGTGGGTAACACTGTGTGACAGCGCTGAGTGATGTGCTTTTGGATGGTGGCGGTGGGGATGAACGTGTGATGGGTTGGCAATCAGTTGGACGGACCCATTCATATTCATCAGCGGGTGTGCGCTCCAGGGGCTTGGGACAACAGAGGAGCATACAACACCACACACTGCACTACACCACGGTGCAGCACATTACACCACAATTTGATTTTCTACATTACAAAATACTACCATGGAAATATACTTTGCACTGCATCTCACTGCACCAAACCGCACAAAACACCACAGAGACAAGACACGACATCATCAAACAGTTCTGGCCATGTTTTAACATGCATCTTTGTGATACTCCTCTCTGTGAATAAGCTTTTGGTTTAAATGCACTTTTAAATGTCACTCTTCAACAGCACTAATTATCTGTCTAAGACCTTTTCAGAGGGAGACAATGTATTTCTGCCTCGTCTCCTTCTCTTTTATTTTACAGTACATGATGCATGTAGCTAACAGATTACTCACAGGCAGTGGACGACAGTGCGTCCTTCGCCACACTCCCTCTGCCACTTATGCACTTGAGCCAGCAGGTTGAGGAAAGCCTTCTTGGAGTCAGGAACGTCACGATACGCCGACCAGCGCAGGAACTGGAACTGACACACCACCAGCTGGCCCTCTTGGAGCTTCAGATGCAACAGAAAACATTAAGCACATGGAATCTGAGTGTACTGTGCTGTTACATTTTCAGGTTGTTTCAGTATTTCTGTGTGTGCCAGTTAACACCCGTGTTTGAGTGCTCCCCAGGCTGCGTGCTGACACTCGCAGCTGTGCTCACTCAGCAGACTGACTTTGAGATATATGGGTCTGCAGGTGTAAGTGGGGCCCGAGCTGTGTGTGAGAGAGGTCCCTGTGTGTTCATAACCTTGTCCTGTAGAATCTCACCCAATACTTAAGGACCAGTGGAGAACTGTAAGTCATGCAAATTGGGCTGGCAAAGACACCAACGATGCATGGAGGAATTGCCTCAGCGGAGGTGGGATTTACACAATGTACTTTTTCTGCACTATTCTCAAACCCACACATACATTTGCTTACAATGCACTTCCTTTGACTTTTACTCCTTTGTATATCATTGTCACGCATAGGAAACATACACAGTAATGCACTGAGAGAGGGGCAGAGAGAGGGAGAGGTGTGTGTTATTTCTGTGATTTGATTTCTGATTTGATTTCTCCCACGTTGTGTTGAGTTGAGTTGAGTTGCCCTCTCCTTGGCAGTGGTATGCACTGAGTAGAAAAAAGGGGTGCCATAGGTAAGGAGGGGAATGACAAGGGCAGTCCACAGAGGAGGTGAGGATGCCAATCAAGGAAGGAAGTTCTGGGCACTGCCTGTCGCGCTGTTTCTAATGGCAGCAGGGAAACGCCTTGCATACAGATTTCTTCAATAATTGGTTGACAGCGATCCTGAGCAGAATGCATGCATGCGCTTATGCAAATTCCCGGTCTTAAGCCGTACCTGCACACACACACACACACAATCAACACAATGAAGTGTGTAAAGTCAAAATGACTGATTCATACATATGCACACATCTGGAGAAAAAAACCCACCTGTGCTCCCTCTACCATGACAGAACTGTCAGTGCCTTTATTTAGCCTGTTTCATGAGGTCTTCCTAATTCTCTACATGCCAGATACTTTTAATGTGTGACATGTTTCATGAACTAATCAAAAGAGTGGCTGGTTTGCTGCCTGCAACTGAAAATATGGCATGCATTATGATGCTGAAAGTCCCCTCTTTAGTATGCCAACAGGCACCTAAGAGAGGGAAGACACCTATCTAGGTAATGACAAGAAGAAATTGAAAAAGGGAGAGACTGACCTTTATTTCATGCATGTCAATGGGCTTCTCTTGCATGTTTTCCATAGAAAGTTCTTATAATATGTATGACTCTTATGGGAACATCTTCTGGAAACTCTGGTGGCTCTGGTTCAATTTTCTGGACTGCTGAATATCAAATGATGACGTTTTTTACTGATCTGTCATTGTGCTCAGTATAAGTCTCCAGGCTATGTTTTAGAGTGTATTTATTTGACAACGTCCTCTGACCCATGAGGCATATGGAAATGCATGAGAAAGAAATACAGACAGATAACGATGCAGAGGCACACACTGTGTAGAAATCCAGCATCAAGCGAAACATTCAGCCTTTGAGTTTGCGCACATTGGAGAAGTTGGATTGAAATTCAAATCATCATCTGAAGGTTTCAGGTACACAGTATTTTTATAGTACTTTATAGTACGAGTCTATAGTACTTTGACTTTGAGGGCTTGTGTCAGGTTTTTAGATGCACATTATAGCTGGAAGCTCTAAATGTACTGTAGGTAAAATGTCACATCTGAATTACCAGTGAGCACCACAGCTAATGCATTTCTAATGAGGTGAAGTTATCATTTGTGAAATACCACAGAGTGGAACGACATGTCCTGTCCAGGTTTTTGTCGAACCGCAATGACTCACCCTCGTTACGTTCTTGACCCGAAACAGACGACTAATGACATCCTCATCTGCTGACATGGACAGAAACTCCACTTCCATGGGCCCGTACTGCTGTAAACCAGGCTCCGGCCAGTACTGAACACACGGCTACAGGTAGAGGGGAGGTCAGAGAGAGAGGGGGGTGGGGGGCGGGGGACAGAATACAGCAGAATACAGCTGAAGAGACACGCAGACACACAAGTAGAATAGCAACAGCGTGGATGAAAAGTGGAATTGAACAGGGGTACTTAAAGTTTCTTTTCTGTTTTTATAACCAGACTACACAGAGTGCTACAAAACAGCATGCAGAAAAGCCAACACAGAAACCCTAAATGTCTACATTTAATGAGCACAGTTTCTAGGATGAAATAAAAAACAATTCTTTTGGTGATTTAGCTAATTTAAAGTTTATTTCCTTTTTTATAAAGTGCCATCTTATCTTTACAGATAATTTAGATAACCAGTAGTGCCACTGCTACTACTTTATACTTTAGAAGAAACACTGGAAAAATGTTAAGGACTGATTTTACAACAATCCAAGGTAGACCTTGGATACAAAAAAGGCTCATAATTTAGAGAAAGCACCTGCTGTCCAAGGCTGTGATACAATGTAATACATATTTCACATGTTAATATTTAAAGTTTGACTCCGCAAATCTTGTTAATCTTCCATTTATGGCTAAAAACCAAAACCAACATTCTGTATAAGCTATTATCTCCAACGTCTTTGGCTTTTTGTAGGTGATTTCTGGGATTCACTAGATATTTATACACATTTTAATTATAGAGGTGCAGATACAAGGTAATATGAGATTATACAGTACTTGAAAGTGTTCTTGTAAGAGTTGTTAATGATATATTGATGAAAGCTGACGTTACCTAATGCTCTGTGCTGGAATGTTTGCTCTCAGTGCAGCATTTGACACAATGGATTAAAATATTCTTATTCAGAAGTTAAGGTATCTCCAGGACTGTCCTTGATTGATTTTGTTTCTCTACCGCACATTTTCTTGTGTCTGTCAGTTGTCTTTCCTCCTCGCAGGCAGTGTCCCTGTGTGGTGTACCACAAGGATCCATTTTGGGACCAATCTTATTCTTTGTTTCCATGTTTTCCTCAGGCTACATTATTAGACAGCATGACATTTCTTATTTCTTTCCATTATAATGCCTATGATATCAAGTAGTACCTGTCCTTATATTGTTAAATTATTCAGCAGCATTGTCATGTCTGCACAACTGTTTATCTGCCATTAAGAACTGGATGTCTGCCAATCTCCTTCAGCTTAACTCCAACAAAACGGAGATCTTAATTGGCTGAACACACCCGTAGTGCCAAAAATTCTTTTGGCTCTTTAACGGAGTATATTGTTCCTTCTGCTAAAAACCTCGGAGTTACATTTGATCAGAGCCTTAGTCAGGAGCCCCATATTACTACTATAGAATTGTTAAGTCCTGTTTCTCCCACCTGAGACATATCTCATATCTTTTAATGACACTATTTTACATGCTTTCATTTCATTCACGCTTGATTATCGTAATGGTCCATTCATCTGTCCTAATCATAACAATTTTAAGATAGCTCAATTTGCTCAACAGTTTGCTTCCAGACTCAGAGACAAAAATTTTGAGATGATCTATTGCTGACTTTCACAGCCTTCTTCAGTATGGCACCTGATAATCTGGTAGAGCCCTTAAGTCCATATTTACCAGCTCAAGCATTGCTGTTAGAGCTCCAACCGCATGGAGTAGCTTACCATAGAAGCTCAGGATAGCAAACGCTTAAACTACTTAAAAATCTCCTCTTAAAAATGAATACATGAGATATTCTTTTAGTTATTTGTTCTCAATGTTCCATTGTGTTTTTAATTGAATCTTGAATTTTGTGTTATGTTTCCACTCATTATTATATCTATTATTATAAGTGTTTAAGAAAGAACAGGGACAAAGATGAGAAATGAGAAAAAGTGGGACGCCAACAAAAAGATCCCTGAGATGTGGCTGGAGGGTAATGCAAGCCTGTTCTCCAGAGATGTAACTTGAGGAGGGGAAGGAAAACTGGGGCGGGTGTTATCTAGTCATGCCTTGAGATCAATGTGGTCAGGGATGAAAGCCCAACAAAATGGCATGAAGGAACTAATCCCAAGCACAGTAAGATACAGAAACAGTGAAGGCAGGGTATGTCAGAAAAAGTATCAAGTAAAGTTCATATAACCCCGAGATTGAAATTAAAAACTAGTATAGCAAACAGTTGCTCTTGTGTGAGTGAGCTCAAACATTTTGCTGTGTTTCTTTTTCTTTATAGTGTCAACAAATCAATGGCAATAAAACAGTATATAACAATTTGACCTTACCCAGGCAGAGTTAGACTGGTTGAGTTGGTTGAGCATGACCACAGCTGTGCAGCCGTAGTCAAAGACCAGCCTCCAAAAATCCGCCGTGGTGCCTGGCAGAGGGTGAGGGGTCACAATAAAAGCAGCCTGCCGGTGGAAGCTGTCGGCGAGAGCAGCGTTGATATAATTGTTGCTCTCCCCTTCTGTTGTGACCAGGAAGGCCAGGGCCCGATCAGGCGGCAGAACATCCATGCTGCGGTTCTTCTCTCGGTTTCTGGGCAACAGTGCAATGCTGCACTCTTCCACATCCAGGTGGGGAGTCACAGAGTTGAGCGTCTGAAAATGGAAATGTGAAAGAGGTGAGATGAGAGTGAGGGGAGGATGAAATGAAATTGAAGAGAGCGTTTAAAAGATGGAAGGCATGAGGAGTGGTGAGACACAGCAGAGGAGTCAAAGATGTTAGGGAGGAGGAGGAGGAGGAGGAGGAAGAAAAAGAAGAGAATCAGACAGAAGGAGAGAGGAGTGGGACACTGTGTATGCCAAGAATCCAATAATGTTACTGTAGTTGAAAGAATATTTAATACTCTGAACATCGCATTGACAAACTGATTTAAAAGAATAAAAGATAAATTAGGCCAACTGCATAATAAAAGGAAATGTAATGAAGTTTAAAAAAAAAGAGGAAATATTGCACACCAATTTTCTTTGATGAACTCTCTGTTCATTTAGCCATAATTACATTAGACAAGATGAAAAAATATTTGGATCATTAATACACAGCATCAATAATAGATCTGTGAGTTGCTGATCTCAGTACTACCGCTTGGCTGTTTGCTGTCTGCAGGATGACAGAGTAAAAGGCAAACAGAGAGCTCATTGGGCGGTGGAGAAGCTTTCAACACCAATGTCAGACGGATAAGTTTACAAGAGCAAAGCGAGGCATGTAACATTTTCCTTTATGAAGAAGTAACAGTTTGTAATCAGAGAGTTGCACAACCTACAGTACAGTTCCCTAATTCCAAGCAATACATTCATCATAACTCCTAAGGATAAAACAGTATGAAATTAAAGAGGGATCATGAGTCTTTTCCAGTATTACTTTGAAATGCTAAACCTGGAATCATTGCGGCTGCTGGTTGAACACTGCAGCGGGGGGGGGGGTGAGGCAGGTAAAGCATGTGGGAGCACAGCTGGCTCTCCTCTCTCCTAATCAACATCTAATAAAATGTTCAGGGACCGCATTCCCACAAACCAGGCAGAGGATTTCAATGACAGTCACACAGAATCAAAAGCGAAAGGAAACTAACACACATCCATTAGTATATTCCCATCTCTACTCTTTGTTGATTTCAAAATGTCTGTGCTCTGAGGTACATAATTTCCACAAGAGAGGAGATGTAGTCACCATCTATTGTTTATGTTACTGTCTGAAAATCAAACAGACTTAAATGAGGAGCAAATATACAAAACACAACAGAATCTATGCAATACAGACATGCAAATACAGTGCATCCGGAAAGTATTCACAGCGCTTCAC